>CM035806.1:156823166-156878166 GCA_020466095.1 Chlorops oryzae | reverse complement strand
AAACAAAAAGTTTTTTTTCTATAAATTTTACCTGTTTTTATAACGCACTTTTTCAATTATTTCGACTATTTTAAATCTATTTTTAGGATCGATGAAAAAAATATTAAAATATAACATATTTCATGTATTAAATTAAAAAACGACCAAACAAGTGTAGCGTGGCAGTGGTTAAACAAATTGGACGTATACGTAATGTTACTCCCTACTCAACTCTATACAAATCACGTTGCTCATACGTCAGGTACTCATTTTAAATCTAGATTTTGAGTGTTGATTTTAAGGTGCCCTTATCATATGTATAATACAGGGTGTCCCGTATGGAAGTGCTTTTTATAGGGATGGTAAAGGAAGCCAAGATGGAAAAAAAATCGTAGGGAAGTAGGGTGTCGAAAATGCACCCCTGAGGAGGTACAGGGTGTTAAAGTTTTTAGGCAGTAAATCGACACAAAAAAAATTATCCTGCGTTAATGGTTTATCGTAGAAAATAAACTGTAATGAAGTTCGAAAGCCAATTGTATAGGCTTTTAGTGAAAAATAAATTGTTGGTTAAATTTTGATCCATTGAGGGAAAACTAAACGGTCAAAGAAAGAAATTTCAATTATTTTTACTTTGGCTGCCATTTTGGTATAATAAAGGTCCTATTAACACATGATTTTCAAATTTTTTGTAGCGTGGCAGTGAAAAAATTTGACCATAAGTATATTTAAAAAAAAATTCAGTTTGTTATATACCAAACTGAAAATAAGGCGTGGGATCCACTCTGTGCAAATAGCACAATATGGGATGATATTTTTCGTGTTGGGCGTCAGACTATCGTCGCGTATTTTCAAAAAGCTAATGGGGGACAATAAAATTTGGACAAAACTCGTTGAAAAGGATTGCACTTGTCAGCATCAGAGTCCAAAAATTGCGTTCACAATATCGGCGCATTGTGCAGATCAGTGCAGTGGGATCCCGGCTTAAGAGAAAATCATATTCTGTGTGCTTACTTCGTTCAAGCACGGTTGACCAATTTCGACCGTGTTCTCAATACCACGGATCATTTTGAAAATCTCACTCAATTGGCCAATTGATTCTTCGGCTGCGGTTATTACATATTTATTGAAAGGGCTACCAATAGCTGCCACTGCGGCTGCTATTGTCGCCCGTGATAGCGCTAATTGCGGTTGCCTTGTGGTCCCCCAGCAAAATTTTATCTGGCAAAGTATTCTTGTGCCTTCAAAATAAAATATGAAAATATTTTTTTTCACAAATTTAATTCTCCTTCATATTTTCTGGACCAATTTTGATTTTGATTTCGACACGACTTTGTAATGTATATTCATTCACAAGATTTTATGAGGATTCGATTTGTAGAGCATGCCTGAATGTGTGGTTTACTCTCGTATTCGAATCTATTCCCTTAATATATTTTTTTTTTTTTCAATTTTATCATAAGTATATTTTTATATTTCTATTTCTTTCAGAATTTTTACAAGAAGATCGCCCTTGAGATTCGAGAATTAAGCAAACAAATGAAAATAAATAGCAATAAAGAAAATTGAAGCGCAATTCGAGGATAATCTCAATTACAGCGAAGCCATATTTGAAAAAGGAAAAGACAAAGAAATATACCAAAGCTTTCCCGGTATGTCATCTAATTCACTTGAAATAAATACGCTGAGAGATGCAGATTTTATTGTACCAATATTTTACTCAGGTAATATTTCGCAAAATTTTTACTATATTTATGCATGCAACAATCAATCGTTGAGCCAATCGTGATTCTTTACTCGAAATTAATTCGTTAAGAGATCAGTTATTTGGTTAAAAATTTTCAGATTTTTATATTAACTCCCAATATTTATTGTTTTTTTTTTTATAGTTTTTTTTACACGTTTTCATGGCGCCATTTACGCATTCCCTTGGCTAGCCATCTTCTATGATCGCACAACAAATCTTGCACGCCGCTTTCTACTCTCAGCCCCTCCGACTACAATACTTTCAGCTTAACTTATGTAGCATCTGTTTTTGTTAATATAAATCCTATCCTAAGGGGAGTTTTTTTTTTTTTTTTTTTTTTGTCTTTTTTGGTTAAGAAATCGGAACTCAAACCCCATTGGTCCCAAAATCACTAAAACAAACAATTTGCAAAAATAAAAACAAACAAAAAATTTACTACTCATCTGCGGTTAGCAATACTTTCTAAATTGAGGAGTAAATTGTCGTTAAGGGTCAACTGTGGGTGAAAAACTTTACCTTTTATTGGATAAGTTCTGATATCACAAAACGCTCGGAGCTTGTTACTTTTTGCTTTTACCCTTTTCTGTATTTCTTTTCTTTTTTTCTTTTTTTTTTTGTATTTTTTATTTTGCTTTATTTTTCCGTTTAACTTCCAGCTTTGGCACAGTTGATTGGGTTGATTGGGCGCGTGGAATGGGGTGACTAGTAGACCCAAGCCATATGTCGAGAGAATGTCTTTTCAGAGCTGGAGTGGAATAAAATATATATTTGCCGATATGTTGGGACAATTTAGTAATTTTATTTTCTTAAATGCAATCAACACAGAGAAAAATAATGAAAATAACACTAGTTTACAGCAAATCTGACCTGGGTCAACTGATGGTCGTTTCTAAAGTAAAATTTTGTGCTGAATCCGAATATGTCATTTAAAAAATTGTAAGTAGAATAGTTTTTGAGAAATAGGCTATTTTCCGTTTTTTGAGTTTTGAAAAAAAGTATGGTTAGTAAATTGCAATTATCTCCGAATATATTTAACCGATTCAAAATTTTAAGCTACGAATTTAAAGGCAGTTAAATTGTCTACCAACAATGCCTAGAACATTTTTTAATCCAAATATACACGTAGAAGCTATTGATGAAATTTTCCAGAAATTTGTTTATTTTTAACGAAATTTCAATAAAAAAATCACTTTCAGTCTAATTTACACCATGAACAAATTTTTTAAAAATTTTCTTCTTTCTTTGGCTTCGAAGAACGATTTTTTAGGAAGAGAGGAAGCTTATTTTGATCAAATTCACTTAAAAAATGTGAAAGTTATAAGTAATTAAGCAAAAATACACAAAAATTCATTTTGTTTAAATTCCATTTTATTAGAAATGGCTCAAGTCCCCTTTTTATACCCAATACACTCTGTGTCGAGGGTATATTGCGTTTGTGTGGTTGTGTGTAACACCCAGAACCAGTCGAGATAGACCATACAAAATATATATAGAAATGATTAACGTCACCAGGAGTATCGATTTAGATATGTCCGTCTGTCTGTCCGTCTGTCTGTCCGTCTGTCTGTCCGTCTATCTGTCTGTTATCTTATCGAAGGAGTTGCGCTATCTTAGTTTGGCATGCGTACTCACGGCAACATGATTAAAACAAGTTCGAGAATGGACCCGATTGGACAATTTTTAGGGGTACCTCCAGTACTAGGGTCTGTTACGAAAATCACAAAAACTGCTCGAAAAGCGAAGTTTTTCAAGATGTTTCGATGAAATTCGATATTTGAACATGTTTCAAGGCAAGTAATACGATTACCAAAAAATTTTAAAGTGGCCCTAGCAGAAGCGCGTTTTTTCGAAAACTGTCCCCTACACCCGAAATTCAAATGGGACTTGAACGAAATTTTGCACTTATGCTTCCTTTGTAGCCATAAACATCCTCCAAAAAAATTTCCTTTGTCGGTCCTTTATTAAGGGTACCTCTAGTACTAGGGTCTGTCACAAAAATTCCAAAACTGCCTCAAAATCGGACTTTTTCGAAATATTTCAATGAAGCTTAGAATTCGAGTGTATATTTTAGCCTCCGATTAGAATTGCAAAAAAATTGGGCGTGGAAAAGCGGCGGTTTTAACAAAGAAATTTAACAAAAGTTGGTATATGGGCTCCCTAATGGCCTTAAAAACCTCTTGAATTAAACCCCTTACTTGTTTTTTCTACTATGAAGGGAACCTGTTTCCCGGATAAGAAACCAGCAGTACTCTCCCATCATTGCCTCATCCCAAAAACCTTGATAGCGGCGTTCTATGGCTTTTAATTGCTGGTGGAAGCGTTCGCCGTGTTCATCGCTTTCATCACCAAGATTTTCCAGAAAGAAATCCAAATGGGAGTGCAGGAAATGAATTTTCAAAGACATGTTTACTCCTGTTTCGATTTAATGTGATCAATATATTTAAGGGGACTTGAGCCATTTCTAATAAAATGGATTTTAAACAAAATGAATTTTTGTGTATTTTTGCTAAATTACTTATAACTTTCACAATTTTAATGCGAATTTGATCAAAATAAGCTTCCTCTCTTCCTTAAAGATCGTTCTTCGAAGCCAAGGAACGAATAAAATTTTTAAAAAAATTTTTCATGGTGTAAATTAGACTGAAAGTGATATTTTTATTGAAATTTTGTTAAAAATAAACAAATTTCTTGAAAATTTCATCAATAGCTTCTACGTGTATATTTGGATTAAAAAATGTTCTAGGCATTGTTGGTAGACAATTTAACTGCCTTTAAATTCGTAGCTTAAAATTTTGAATCGGTTAAATATATTCGGAGATAATTGCAATTTACTAACCATATTTTTTTTCAAAACTCAAAAAACGGAAAATAGCCTATTTCTCAAAAACTATTCTACTTATAATTTTTTTGATGACATATTCAGATTCGGCACAAAATTTTACTTTAGAAAAGACCATCAGATGGCCCAGGTCGCAAAATTTTTTATTTTTTGTAAACTAGTGTAATCAACCGAAAACATATAAAAAAAAAAAAAAAAAAAAACAGACTTTCCTCTTGAGGCCAAGACATCAAATTCCGATTCATTGTCTAAATAGAAAAAGAAGATTGTTCCTTTTTTTGTTTCATTTAAGCGAAATGGAAGAGATAACAGTAGGGCGAGTCGAAGGGAAATTGAAGAAAAATGCCGCCTGCCTATTTTCTTTCCTTTTTTGCTGACCTTGATAGACAACGGGCATTTGATTGTCTTCAAAACTTTCCAACCGAAGAAAAAAAAACATTTTTTTATTTTTTATTTAAGGGTAAACATGTGCCACAAACATGAACATGTACATTGAGAAGAACCGCATTCAAGAACAACATGAATTGCAAGAATGACGAAAAAGAATCACAAGTAGAAAACATGTTTTCCGACACCATTTTTTTTTTTTTTTTTGTTTGTTTCTTTCTAGCAACATTATCCGTTGATTTTGTTGAATTTGCAACGCGTATGGGGGAAATTAAATTCTCAGTCTCATTCTCAGTCTGAGGTTCATGGTCATTCTCAATTTTAGCCTCAATCTCCACCTGAATCTCAAACGCAGACGCGTGCCGTGCCGCGTAGAAACGTGTTCCGTGTATTTTCTCCTGCTACTTCCGTTCACATTATTTGGCCAAGCAATCTTCACACACAGCTCGACCGACCGACAAACCGACCGATGGATAGAAGGACAGACTCGACTCGATTCGACTTGACTCTGTGGGCATTAATTAAATGTCATGTTGTGGCACTTTTGGGATGATATTAAACTGCTGGCATTTTTCTTTTCCATTCGGTCTCATTTCTTCATTTTATTAAATTCCCTGACCTCTCGCTCTCTCTCTCTCTCTCTCTCTCTCTCTCTCTCTCTCTCTCTCTCTCTCTCTTTCGCTCTCTCTCTCGCTCCCCAGCATTTTCTTTAAATTATTTCACCCTTTCGATTTCGTCTTCGCATATAAACAAAAGAAAATTCCTTAAGGTAATCAGAATTAAGGATTTGTGCCTCAAAACTTTTCGAATTTTATTTTCTTTTTTGACCATGATGATGCCAATTTCATGTGGGCTCCTTTACTAATACGTTTGATAAATTTCATTTTTATGCAAATACATACCTATACAGGGTGTCCCAAGTTGAGTGTGTCAAACTGAAGGGGGTTTTAGGAGGGGTCGGGGGAAGGGGGGGGGGGGTGTCAGGGGGGCGTAGGCCAAACAGACCAAAAATTTTATAGGAGGGGCTCGGGCGGCTTACAAGCCGGAATTTCAAAATCACGTATGAAATCAAAGGCTCGGCAGTTTTCCTTTCAAACTGCTTATTTTAGCCACGATTTTAAATTATTAAATTTTGCTTTTAAATCTTTTATGGCCATCAAAGTCAAAAAAGTGTAATTTTGGCTTTTTAAAATTCGATTATTTTTTAGATATAAAACAAGAATCGAGTCTCTTTTTTTGACGGCTTTCTCGATTATAAACTGTAAATCAGATTTTCACACTATTTTAGTAACGCTTAGAATGAATTTAAATTAAGTTGAAAATTGGCTAAGAAATTTAAAAATTTTCTGAATAGTGTTTCAGTTTTACATATCCGCCTAAAAGTATGCTCACCAATTTAGTCGAATTCTTTCCGCGCCTCTAGCTCCTTACGAGTGCAAGATGGACCGCCCCCCCTTCCCATACAATTTTTTGTCCGTCTGGACCTCCCCTATCAACTCCTTCAGTTTGACAAACTCAGCTTGGGACACCCTGTATATAAAGATGCATAGCTTTTCCTCTTTTAAAAAATAAAAACTTGAGCAATGATGGCCTGAAAACTTTCAATGCTCGGCGTTCATAATTTGTTTAGGTAAGTCTCAAGGCTTAGTCAATTAAACAATCGAAACGCAAAAGGATTCGCTGTTTTTCATTTCTATAATTTGGAAGGAGCGTGTAAGAACACCAACAACGCAGATTTAAAAAAGAATTTTATATTAAAATTCAAACCATCGAATTTAATGAGATTCCGGTGCACTAATTGAATTCTTTTTCTCTTTCACTTTTTCTCCCTTTCTTGCTCGCTCTCTCTCTCTCTCACACACACACACACACACACACACACGCTCTTTACATAATCGAAAATCCCCAGCGGGAAATTTTCTCCTGCATGCCAAAGCGTAGTGGATGCGTCCTCGACTCACAATCCGAAGATCGCGGGTTCGATCCCTGGCTGAGGCGAACAAAAATTGTTAAAAATAGATTTTGAAAAATTTACGAAATATTCAAAGAGAAGAAGAAGAGAATTTTCAACTGGTTGCTATAAATTGACAATTTAGAGAAAAAATGCGCAATGCGCTGCTCTCAAATGTTTTTTTTTTTTTTTTTTTTTGACATCGTACCCCCTAGCATGACATGTCACCGGGTGAATACACTGTCCCAACAAATGTCCTGTACAAATGTCATACAAAATGTCCTATGAAATTGCATGCGTTCCGACTCCAATGTCACCCTGACTTCATTGATGATGTCAGGAGGACATTTCCCCCTGGGTCTGCGTGGAGGATATATTGCGTTTGTTCGTACGTATGTAACAACCAAAATTATATTACCTAAGTATATGTATATAAAATATAGTCCTGAAGTGATATTCGATTAAGCCGTTTCCGTTCCGTCTGTCTGTCCGTATACGAAAAGCGTTCAGTTATTTTGAAGGAATTTTAGCATGCGTATTTTTGGAGACATTGGGGTAAAAAGCCGTCTGAAAATGGATCACACACGAGTGTTTTCCAGGGGTACCTCGAGTACAAGGGTTTGCTATGAAAATTACAAAATCGGCTCTAAAATCTGAACTTTTCGAGATCTTTGCATGATAACTGATAGGTGGTACCTGTGCTATTATCCGAGCCCTTTATGTGGTCTAAAAGAGTTGAAAAAGTATGTGGAACAAATAGAATTGCCACACACAGAAGGACTGAAAGATTGATTGTAATTTGGGGTTCTTTTGCGCTTCTAAAATCACCCGAATAATTGTTTTTATTGGGGTTTTTAGCATGGTCGTCGGAATCGTTTCACCAATAATATCCCAACCAAATGTATGTTGCTATTCATTTGTATGTTTGTGTGTCGCGTATTGTTCAGTTTTACTATAACACCCTTATTTCGCTATCTTCCATTCATATGCAAATTCAGCATGCACAAAATTGAAGGAATAAGTATAGAAATAAAAATATTCCGAAAAAATTCAAACTTTTCAGTTCTCAACTTTTACTGCCTACACTTCCCATTTTCGTAATTATTACATTGCAAATGCCGATGGTAAATATAATGGTTAGACGATAAAAATTTCAGTGCACTTAACCCACTCACTCGTTTGTTCAGTCAGGTTTTATTCAAAGCAACAAAAAAAAAAAACTCTCATTTTTGGATGCCTTCCATGGCTGTTAAAACGGAAGAAAGCATTCAAACGCAAACATGACTGCGATGGCAAAAACGAAAAAAAAAAATAAAATTATAATAAATGCAATCTAAGCAAATATTCCAACAAATTCGATAAAAGAATGGAAAAGAAGAAAAAGTTATGGAAAAGAATGGAGTAGGAGAACTTGTTTGAATGGCATTTAAAGCATTTGAAAAGGAATTTTCTAAAGAATTTCGCATTATTTTTTTTTCTTTTTTCCTTTTTTATTTTTTCTTTAAATTATTCCATTAGTAACAAGAGAGTACGTTTAAATGGGTTATGCACGACCAAGTTTAAAGAATCGAGCAGGATTCTGAGGGACGATGCAATCAAAGATGTACTACTTTCGGATTATCTAATTTATATTCCCAAAACGGAAGTTAAGGATGTTATTTGCTTCATCCTTAAGCTCTACTTCGATCGAAACCTTAAAATGTCATCTTACTTGAAATAAATAGAGAAAGAAATAAAAAATATAAAAAAAAAATCCCATGTCCCAAGAACTTTCAAATGGACATGAGAATATCGTAATCAAACATTTAGACATTCAACCCTTAATATCATAAATTTTCACTCATTCAAATCAAAGTCATGTAGATAAGTTTCCGAGTCAGAAATCAAATCACTTTCACATCCACAATTTATTCGCATAACTTCATGTTTTTTATTGAATTTCTTTCTTCTCGTTTTCTTTTGTAAATTTTATTTATTTATTTATTTTTTTTATTCTTCATCCCAACCGACTGGTGATAACGCTCTAACTTTTTATATAAACATTATATGAACACAATTGATTCAAGCGATTTCTACTGATTGTGCTCCTGATACTTTCGTGAACTAAATAAATTATTCAATTGGATTATGTCCTGCTCAGCGCTGCGCTGAAAGAAATTTATGTTGAATGAAAAAAAAAAAAAAAAAAAAAAAAAAAAATGGGAAAAATGCAAAAAATATGAAGAAAAAAATCCGAACAAGCAAGAAGAAAGGACGTCGGACAGTCGTTATGTCCCAAGTGATGCAGAAAGGAGAAATAAAAAAATAAAAAAAAATTTTTTTAAATAAAAATAAACAAGTAAGGGTGTTATAGTCATATAGGCGAGCCTGACAATAGAATACCCGACACAGACACACATGTTCAAATAATTTTTAATATCAAGAGGTGTTTAAGACCATAAGGGGCCCCATATACCGACTTTTGATAGATTTCTTTATGAAAACCTCCCTTTCGCCACGCCCACTTGTCCAATTTTTTTTGAATTCTAATCGGAGGCCTTAATATACGTTCAAATTTTAAGTTTCATTAAAATATTTCGAAAAAGTCCGATTTTAAGGCAGTTTTGGGATTTTTTTGACAGACCCTAGTACTGGAGGTACCCTTAAAAATGGACCGATCAAGGAAATTTTTTGGAAGGATGTTTAAGGCTGCAAAGGAAGCATAAGTGCCAAATTTCATTCAAGTCCCATTTGAATTTCGGGTGTAGGAGACAATTTTCGAAAACCGCCCTTATGCCACGCCCAATTTTTAAATTTTTGGAAATACTATTACTGGCCTTTAAATATGATCAGATATCAAATTTCATCAAAATATCTTGAAAAACTTCGATTTTAGAGCAGTTTTTGTGATTTTCGTAACAGACCCTAGTACTGGAGGTACCCCTAAAAATGGTCCGATCGGGTCCAATCTCGAACTTGTTCTTACTCATATCCCCGTGAGCACGCATACCAAATTTTGTCCAGATAGCTCAACGCCTTCGATAAGATAACTGTATACAAACAGACAGACAGACAGACGGACATGGCTAAATCGAATCTCCTGGTGACGCTGATCATTTCTATATACATTTTGTATGGTCTATCTCGACTGGTTCTGGGTGTTACACACAACCACACAAACGCAATATACCGCCGACACAGAGTGTGTCGGATATAAAAAGAGGAATAGGATCCAACTGAGTGTGATGGTGGGTGGGCACATATACATATTTTTTCCTATTTTTTTCCCCCCCTCTTGCTTACGAAATAGCCAGGTCAGCATGAAAAGATTTTTTTGAATGCTTCGTGAATGCCGCTTGGACACGCATGGCTTCAATGTTTTGAAATCATGTAAAAATACAGCGACCATAACTGAATAGTCTCTGTTCTCATTTCCGATCCGATCCGATCCGTTCTGTTCCTTTCGATTTCGTTCTTATCCCATTTGTTCGATTTTACCCCGTTCTATGTCATTTCATAAGACTTACTTCAATCTCAGCAAAATATATCCGGTCCTCGTGGAGCAGATAGTTTTAAAGAAATAAATTGATGTGTGATATATTCGAGATAAATAAATAATTGATGACCTCCATCAATTTCAATTGCTTAAGAATTTATTTGGAGAACTTCTGATAAACATTCGAATGGATCTGAAGTCGATTTTAATTCATTTTGGCATCAATAACTAGGAAAACACTTCTCATTGAAGCCAACTGTTATTATGGGCGGTTGAGGAAGAGACGAGACTGAGAGAGCGAGAGCGAGCGAGAGCGATTGGATTTTTCATTTGAACGCTGCAGGCTCAAGGGAACAAATAAAAATTAATTAAATGAATCGTTCCATTGAAGTCACATTTGATTATTGTATGAAATATTTCTCAAAAACACTGAAATCTTTGACAGCTCAACTTTGTTTACGTTTTATAATTTTCGAATTTTTTGAATGACAAACAGCTCTTCGTCTATTGCGAATGGCAGTATCACGAATCTTGCTAAGAATCATTAAACAACAATCACCAATCCAGTCGCCCATCGCAATCGCGCAGTGGGAGAAGCTTTCAAAAGCCGAAGCAATACATTTTAATTTTAATTTTTTTTTTTTGTTTTTTCGAATTTTTCATTTTGCATTCCACGCTCTTCTTTGTCTTCGTCTTTTGGCCTCATCGACTTACTTGTCTGAGGAAAAATGGAGGTCCATTTCCCTACTTGCCCCCCAATCGTTAATCCCACATTTTATTTCTTTTCGATTCTCCTCGATTCTCCTCGCTCCACGTCCTTTTCCAACCCATCCTCTCTCGACCCTTTTCCGCTCTTGTCCCGTTTTCATGTCGCTCCTACTTTCTTCCTTTCGTCAGATCACCAACGACCAACAAAGAATATCCGAAAATACCTCTAAGCCGGGTCATACCGAAAATATTTGTGCGAGAAAATGAACAAAGAAAATTTTTCTCTCCTGCATGATGAATTTCAAGTGGAAATCTTAAAGCACATATGTATGTACATGTAAAGTGACCATGGGTGGTGGTATCACAGCCAGACGATTTCTTCAATTTTCATTGAAAATTTCGGAACATGCCCTGCAGGAAATATGACAACTGAAGCGGACCCGCGAACAACGTTGCAAGTGAC
Organism: Chlorops oryzae; assembly: GCA_020466095.1. Classification (NCBI taxonomy): domain Eukaryota; kingdom Metazoa; phylum Arthropoda; class Insecta; order Diptera; family Chloropidae; genus Chlorops; species Chlorops oryzae. The sequence goes on along the minus strand of CM035806.1, from coordinate 156,866,620 downwards.
AAATTTCCCATTTTTTGTTTTTTTTTTTTTTTTTTTTTTTGCAAATTTTCCATGCCATTCAGTACTTACAAAGCCATTTCGCTTCTTTACGGTACCGAAGTATTGAGAGTTTACCAAATAACAATATCTTTGCGGCTAGAGAATTTTGGTGAAAGCGAAAGTCCAAAAATTAGGTTTAAAAAAAATTCTCACTTAAAATGTTACTCGACGGGCTTCGCTTCAATTTAATAGAGCATTTCCGATTTGGTTCGATTCTACTATCTCAATTAATAAACTTATAATGGCTCATTATTCTAGAATTTTTGGAAAATAAGTAGGACGAAATTCTCTACTTTTTTATTCTCTTCGGAGTAATGATTTACGTTGGCTTTCGTTTAAAGAAATGTCCTCGCTGGAAAATCGTTAAGGGATTTAGTACATGCATTTTCTTTTTATCATTTTTGTAATGGCTTTATTTATTTTTATCGTTTTCTTTTCGCTTAATTTTTTTTTATTGCTTCTGAGAGAGGGCTTATCTCAAAAGCGCGCTAAGTGGATTTATAGATGCAACAAATTTTTATTGGCATTACATGAGAGCACGTGCCAAAAAAGAAGAAAAATAAAGAACACAACAAAAAACAAAACAAAAAAAAACAAAAAAAAAAACACAAAAAATGGAGAAAAAAAAACGAAAAAAATGAGGAACGAAGCGAAACGGAAAAAGAAATGTTAACGTTTCCTATTCTTCTCGCTGCAGAATTACTTCCATAGGTTAAGTTGAAGGCCTTACCAGAACCTACAGAGTCAAGAACCTGCACAGTTTAACCTCAACATTAGATATGCGCAATTCAACAAGTGCCCTTAACTTTTGTGCTCGGCTTTGTTTAGGTGTCTTCGACACAAGAACTTCAGCATAATTTTGTCCTTAGCCCACTCGGTCTCGTCTCTCTCTCTCTCTCTCTCTCTCTCTCTCTCTCTCTCTCTCTCTCTCTCTATGTGTTTTTCTCTCCCTCCGGCTCTGGTTACAGTATCCAGACATTGTTTGAAGAGAAAATGTAGTTCTATTTATTTGTATGCATGTTTGTTGGAATGTCTGAAAAGTTCAGTGAATAGGAAAATTACAAAATATTTCACTCACAAGTATTCTTTGTGTTGCAAGAGGTCCTTTCATTCGATGGAAAATCTTATTAGCTTAACATGCAATCAACACGTTAGACAAATATTGAATTACTTCTTAGTGTCTGTTTATTGAGCGGGAGTTTCCCCATTCTCCCCAATCCTTTCTTCCACACATTTTGCTATTTTCCTTGGAGCAGTTCAAACACTACGTGCTCTACGCTATTTCTTTTTTTTTTTAAAGATAAATAATGACAGAGAAGAAACTATCTGATATCTAAGTATATATGTATATTTCGATGATTATATACGGTAAAAATCAAGCAGGAACTTAACCAAGCGCCGTATAATGGCAATTCAATTTTTAAAATTTTTTTTAAATTATAAAAATAAAAATAAAAAATTCTTTTGTATCCAGTCAATGATTTTTATTTATGTTCCTTCGAATAAAATTCCGGTAAATTTAGGTCTCACAAAAGTTAATAGATGGAGAAAAGTTAATCAAAACTTTGCTCTCATGGGTGGCTCTGGGATAGCGTAGGGGATGCGTGCTATGCTCTTGATCTCAGGGTCCGAGGTTCGATTCCCGGCACAGGCGAAACGGAGTGTAATGTTCCAAGCCTAAAATTTTCGAAAACATTCAAATTCATACTAGGGCTTGCAACCCCGGGATCGCGAAACCCTTTTTTGTCACAATTTTTTTTTTTTTTTTTTACTTTTACTTTTACTTTTATTTTTTGGCTAAAAAAGAGCAATAGAAATTTTTTCACTGACAATAGCTCTAGTTGTTTCACGAGATATAAAAGTCTTTTTCTGCATGATGGTAAACTCAGTACTTGCACTGAGCTGAAAATCGTAGTAAAAATAACAAAAACGTAGTTAAGTTAACTACGAACAGCAATGATTTGGCTCTATTAACGGACGTAGTTAAAATAACCACAAGCGAAGTAAAAAACTTGAAATACGAAAGTAGTACCAAATCCCAAGTCGGCGGGTTCGATCCCCGGTCAGGCGTTTTTTTTTTTTTTATTTATTTTTTTTTTTTTACAAATAATAACATAAAATTTAGGTATATAATATTTAAAAACCATACAGGAATGAAAAGCTTTAAAACTTAATATTTTACGCAACAAAAAAAAATACATTTTAGAAAGCCGGGATGGGCCCCCTCTCTTCTGTCTTATCTATACGGTTCGGGAAAGCTAGATTTCTCATTCTAGCTGTCCTGTTTTACCTTTAATATTTTTCTACTTGCTTGAAAAGTTCCCATTTTCACACATTTCAGTCGCCTGCTGTAGGATTTGAACCCGAGCCCTTCGGATTGCTGAGCGAATACGCTACCCGTACGCCACGGAGAAATCTAATTCGCGTGGACTAAATATGTTACTTAAAGTCAAATGAAAACTAGTTTACGTGTTTTTTAATAAAAGTTTTTTAAATACGTGTGTAAAGAAATTTGTTCCTAAAGAATACGCATGGCTATTAAAGTCATGTTTGAATACGTCCGTACTACAGTTTTGCTCTAAAATAACTACGGTCGTAGTATACTACGAATCGTTGTAAATTACCCAACCGTAGTTTTCGCTCAGTGTGCCTACAATTAGCACATGACTATCTGAGAGAACCGTATAAGAATTAACTCATTTGAAATAACTTAGTAGCGGTGCTGAATTTTCAATACATATATAGAAAATATGTATACGAGCTTAAACCGCAGGAGGCATCCCCGAATGCCGGATACGGCCATATTTTGTCACTGTGTGACTGTGAATCATCATCGCCTTTGGAATTTCAAATTTGAAACATCTTGAGTTCAAGCAAATTTAAAAGCTTCTGAGAATTTTAGCACACAGCTTTTGGGTTTTTCTTTTTACCATTTTTAATTTGACAGAAATCAAGGAATTTTTATGTTGAAAAAAAACGGCCATTTTTGGTAACGTCGACTCTTTCAACTGGCCATCTTTAATTTCAAGGACATCTAGCAGCCATCACGTTTCTTTCATCTCGATAGCTTAACTTCAAGCGAACGAGAGGAGCGTCCCTAACGACTGGATTTTCTCATATACTTATATACGGTTATTACGGTAGCTATGCCTCTCCAAAATTCTAATGTGAAATTAATTTCTTATGCGAAATTTTCTCAGAGCTTTTTCTGCTGAATGCAGCCTTTCGCAAGTCATGTAGTTCCCATTAACAAAAAAAAAAAAAAAAAAAACAGAGAAAAGAATCATCATGGAAACAGGATGCTAGTGATAGGGTATAAGATTTTTTTAATGGATTTTTCCTCCTATTCGTCTTGGTGAGGATCAGCGTATGACGTACGAATTTTTACCGAGTCCTGCCTCCATCTCTGCTTTCTTGTGTGGCCAACTGAGATCAGCCACTGCTAACTCTACGTATGTCGCTACGCTTTCGCTCTCAACTCGTCATTAAATTTCCTTTCATTATTTTAAGCTTATTCCAATTACTCACACGATGAGCCACAAAAATTCAACCCAATTTTTGCCATTTCCAAGCTTTGGATGATTAATTCAATGCGTGACTTCATAACGGGCAACTGATCAAATATATGTAGCTATATATTCCAGCTGGCGGCTCATATGGAATTATTTTGTTACAAAAGAAAGCGAAGAAACAATCCAAATCAACAAAGCAAAAGAGAATAAGAGAAGACCGCAACCGCATTATGGAATTCATAAATCTAATGTTTCATTCGACAGCGTGTGCCGAGAGTAGAAAGTATGTTGCGTTTGTGCGTACCATCGTCCAACACCCATGAGATAGACGACTCAAATTCTGTACAGAAATCATCGACGCCACGAAGAGATTCGATTTATCGATATCCATCTATCTATGCATCTGTCTGTTGAGCTTTCTTGACGAGTTTTTGAATAGAGCTTTATTCAGGGGTACCTACAGTGCTAGGGTTTGCTAAGAAAATCACAAAATCAGCTCTTAAGCCTGAATTTTTCGATTGCAAATTCGTCTTATAGCAAGAGATTTTAGAAAAAGGGAAACATGAAAAACTCGTCATTTTGAGTCTATTTAATATTGATTGGCTATCATATAGGCAATGAAATTTTCAAACGTATGCCTGGAAGTATGCAACGTGTTTTTGTTATAATGTTTTGGAAAAGATAACGGGACATAGCTTTGGAACTATAAGAGTAAAATCCTAATTTCCTTTAACAAATTACAAAGGAATTCGTACTCTTTGAAACTGCATCATTACTTTCAACCATTTTCATATAAAATTAAGAAATTTTGGGGCCTTCTTTTTTTGATGCCCGATTTTGTTCGTAAAAATGTCTATTAAAGATGCCTAAATAGCCTATAAAGTTGGTATATTTTACAGTTTATGTAAGTGAGAACAAAGATTGTATACTTTTCCACCGACTAATACCTAAAAATTTTGAAAAGCATTGCTTATGAAGAAGCTATCTCCAAAAATTTGGAAATGTGGGGATTTTGAGGCAAATCCGCTGAGCGCAACCTCTAAACCTTTTACGAAAAATCTGAAAAAATTCTCAAAAATACTTTGACCGATAAACTTTCGGAAACCTTACGTTCTACTATTAAATTCGAAAAAAAAATTATTTTTGGGACACACTAATGTGCATACGTATTTGCTTGCATTCTGAAGTCCGTGCCAGTGTTTGAGCCATTTATGTATGTTCGTGGAAAAGTAGACGGGACAAAAAGGCAATTTCAACTGAATAATTTTTGTCTTAAAACAGGCGCGGATATTTTGCTTCACAAAAAAAATATCCAATCAAATGTACATAAGTAGTTACATACCAGCTATTCATTTATGCGCGTAAGGTGTTGTCCTGTCCGGATAGCCAAACTATAACACCCTTACATGCTCTACTATTCTTACATTTAATGGCAAATTCATCATGTGCGTGCATGGTGCCGGTACTTATTTCACTCCCTATTTATTTATCTTCCTTCCCGCCAGCCAGCCAGCCTGCCTGCCTGCCATCCTCATCTTCACCCTCTCACTCACTATCTCAATCTCACTCTCTATTCTATGTCTTTCGCTGTCTTTCGCGATTATCGTTCTTTCGAACTCAACATTTTCTAGGTTAAGCTTCGTCGATATATTGAAAGCGACCTTAGAAACAACGCCACGCTGAAATGAATGCACAAGACCAAATCCGTAGCATTTTACGCGTGGCTTATCTGAGCCAAGTGCGTACTGAATGGGCGCGCACGTTGCATCCCAATCCCACCCATTGCGCTCAACTGAGCGTAGACATCTAAATTGAATTGGGGAAAAAAGAAAGAATTTGAAAATGGAAATGGATGGAGGAAATGTAGATATGCCTACATATATAACGTTCGGATTTATGTACATACCTATGTATGTACGTATGTAGATGCAGGAAATCAGAATAAGGTTTTCTATTCTGCGTTCGCTTTCGCCTTTCACTTTTGCTTTCGCTGACATTGTCACTTTCTGTCGTTACCTTCCGTTTCGGAATCTATTTAAATTACGCTCATTCAACACGTGTGTAGTTAGCTTTACTTCCGACAGGAAGTACGTGAGCACAAACATACATATTGTATATACATATGTATATAAATGTGCAAATGTATATATGTACATATATAACTTCAGGAATCAAATGGTTTCGGTGTTAAAAAGGACCCAAATTTAAATGAAACGCGACCGGTCTAGGGTTAACCTCAATCGGACTGATCCTCATTGAATTCTTTTATTGCAAGGACAAAGGGACTCACCCCAAACGCTTTGAAATGGCACCGCGGTTGTTTTTCAATGACAGCCCTATGTTAAAAAAAAGGTGAGTTGAATGTATGGAAAGGCTTGGACTGACTTGCGGTCGACCTTGGACTGGTCCCATTTACTGCAGGGTACAAATACATTTGTGTTAATGTACACTGTACGTTTATTTATGAATCAATGTTTGTCACTCATCAAAGGCCTTAACCTCAGTAAGAAATGCAATTTTTTGTAATAGATCGCTTGGCTTAAAAATGTTTGCTCAGTTTGTAGGTATCTACATATGTATGTATGTTTTTAGGTCAGCTGTTTATTAGAGCGCCTGACTTCTCGTTGACAATGACTGAAGACAAGCACACAAGAAATTGTTTTAAAGAGAAACTTTAACCTACTTACTTTTTTCCAGTCGCCGCTCCATCATTGGATTCTCTCATCTCAGCAAAAGTAAAAACAGTCAGCTCCTAAAATAAAAAAATAAAAATCGATAACAAAAGAAAATTCAAAAAAAATATAATCAAAAACGAAAACAAAAGCCCCAAAAAGACTACTAAATAATTATACAATTAAATAATTAAATTAATAAATAAATAAAATGGCATTGTGGACAGAACTGCAGAATCAACTCTGGGCAACAATACAACGCTTGCAAACCAATGAGAATGTTATGGATGCAAGTGCATTGGAAACTGGCGGACCCTATACAATATCCCATATGAATGGCAATGGGAATAGTAATGGCAATGGCAACACTGGTTCAACTCCCAAGACCGATTTAGAAGAACTGACGCAAAACTACAGTCAAGACGGCTTTGAGGCATTGGACTTTGAGTTCACGTGCTACAATCAGCAAAGTATAATTGGTCACCTAATTACAATGATACTCTATTCGCTAGTATGCATTGTGGGTCTATTCGGCAACACGTTGGTCATTTATGTTGTCCTCCGGTTCTCGAAAATGCATACAGTCACGAATATCTATATATTGAATCTGGCGATCGCCGACGAATGCTTTCTAATTGGAATACCGTTTCTACTCTATACGATGCAAATTGGTAGTTGGAAATTCGGTGAATATATGTGTAAAGCGTATATGGTTAGCACGTCGATAACGCAGTTCACGTCATCGATATTTCTGCTGATCATGGCCGCCGATCGTTATATTGCTGTATGCCATCCGATCTCGTCGCCACGTTTTCGTACACCGATCGTTGCGAAGATTGTCTCTTGTGTGGCGTGGCTGATGTCGGCATTGCTAATGCTGCCGGTTATGCTCTTCGCAAATAGCGTACAAATGACCGAGGATCATGTCTCATGTAATATTCAATGGCCGGAAGCGCACAGTTCGCATTCGGATAGTACATTCATTTGGTATACACTGATGCTGGGCTTCGCTATACCGCTGACATTCATCGTGATTTTCTATTGCCTTGTCATACGGAAATTGCATTCGGTCGAATTGAAGCATAAATCGAAAGAGAAGAAACGCTCGCATCGCAAGGTAACGAAGCTCGTTCTAACTGTTATTGCGGTCTATATACTCTGTTGGCTACCCTATTGGATTGCACAGCTTGTACTGATCAATACGAATGCGGCACGCTGTGCTTCCGCATTGGAAATACTGGCATTTCTTTTGGTCGGTTGTCTGGGCTATTCGAATTCGGCTATGAATCCGCTGCTCTATGCCTTTTTGAGTGATAATTTCAAAAAGAGCTTTCTTCGTGCGTTCAGCTGTATTCGCTTGCGCAAAGATCGCTTCCCGCGTGAGCAGCACGCTGAACGTAGCATGCTACCCAAATGGAGTGGTTCGCGTAGGCGTTCCCACTCACAGGGCGAAACGGGTGCAGATGAATGTGGCTATGACGGTGCAAATGCTCCTGGCGAGGAACGAATCAATAGCGGCGATGGTAAAAACAATGGCGGCGCTCATTACTCGAGACAAGCTCGTAAAAGTTGCTGCTCGAATACTTCACGGTTACTTGGAACGAGCACTGCTGGCGGAACTGGCATTACGGCAAGCTCTTTTATTGACGACGATGCCGATTCGGATTTAACTCCGATGGATAATTTTAATCAAGCTAATCCGAAAGTTTCACACAAAAAATGTTCCTATGGAAATATAATTGAAAGTCATGTCCTAAGCTCAAATCTTGCTGGTAATGTCATTTTATCAGTTGATTCTTTTGGTCAATCATCACGAGCCCCTGTGCTACAAACTGATCTGTAGGATGTTTCCTTTGAAACGATACAGATTGAAACGACTCTCTGCATATATATGTATAAAATACATATTTATTTATTTATATGTAAATATATATTTGTGTGTGTTCAATGTTGTCATGTTAGTATTGTGTGTGTTAGTGTTGTGTCCTATCTTTAATCTTGTAAATGCACGTGCGCTAGTGTGTTTAAAAAAGTCTCCTAGTCAAACTGATAAACTACTTATAGTTTCTATGAAAGTCTTCAAACCCGAATTTAATCATTTTTGAATGCCACAAAAAAAAAAAAAAAAAAAACAAAATAACAGCACAAAAATCTGTTATGTTGTCAACCCCAATGCTTTTTAGGAAATCCAACCATGTTTGTGAAATGTGATCAACAAATTGTAATATAAAATATAATAAATAAAATTTTCCCTACCAACTGTAAAGAGTCTACGCTTATCTACTTATGTACATTAGGGTGTCCCAAAAAAAATTTTTTTTCTGGGCACAGGCGTTTTTTGAAAGCTAAAGGGGTAAAGTATTTTTCAGAATTTTTTCAGATTTTTTGGAAAACGTTTAGAGGTCCCCCAAAGCCGTTTTTCCCTAGTTAACAGAGCTTTTGGACTTCCATTAATTGTAAGCATATTTTCATTTACGATGCACTCGTTTTGAGTCTTGCTGCCATCGTGTCAAAAGAAAAATGTTTAATCTTTCCGTCTGTGTCGAAAGAGCAAAAAGTTAGATTGTTCTCGTGGTCTATTTTCAGCGACAATCTCAAATTTTTTCAAAAATTTACTTTAACAGCATAAAAAAAGTGTCATAACTTCTTAAGTTACTATAAAACTATGAAAATGTAATGATGCAGTTTGATAGACTGTGTGTTTGTTAAAGCGTGTAAATATTAAAATTTTTATTTACTTTCGCGGTGGTAACGTAATAACCTAAAAACAATGTGTTGCATACATAAAGGGGTATATTTTTAACAGTCTTTGCTTATGTGATTTAAAATTTTTCTCAGTTTTCTGTATACATAACAGAGTTCTGGAAACTTCTTGAAAAATTTATTGCATACTTAAAGTGCAAGTACAATTTGCATTTTTAAATGTACATTGATAATATCTGTGCCAATTGATCATAACTTTTTAAGTCAAAAACCGTTGTTTCGCGAAAATTCTCTTTAAATTTTGCACGCCTTCTAAACGAAGTTGTTATTAAAATGATAGGAACACAAGTGTAACCCATAACATGGGCCGATTTAAAAGAATTGCACCAGTACCAATGACTCTTAATTTCATAAGTCAAAACAAAAAACCATAATATAAAAACAGTAATTTAATTCATTAAGCAGCCAACTATTATACCTTTAGAAAAACACTTTACCAATACCCAATAAAACCGATCGAAAGAGTCTACGCTTATCTACTTATGTACATAGCTGTCCCGTTCGGCCGTATCGAAGTAATGGTTATTTCAAAATCTATAGCATATTGATTCGAGTGCCTTGCATGGGAATTGATCGATGTTGCGTCACAGACTCCAACTAATAATCGTTCGTCGGATAATACGAAATACGTGGTCGCACACCATTAATATATAGGTGCATAAATCTTCGAGACACAGTAATCTAATAAATCGTCGCCCGGAGATTCATGTGCTCTATACGCCATTTTAACGAATTTGAGTTAAGGATGCCATCCCCCATTATCAATGCCAAATTTTTTAAATCCGCAATCCATTTTTTGCTATATCTTCTAGTTACTGAGATAATTCATCTCCAGTTTGCTCTATATCCCTTGAAACACAATTTTTTTGTGTTCTTTTGCTCTATACGCCATTCAATGGCGTATAGAGCAAAATTTCAGTACAAAGTTAAGGTTTTAATTGACGATAGCCACTTTGCTCTACATGCCGTTTTCTTCGAGTAACATCGTTGATAATTTTTGTTTTTTTGTTTAAGTAAAACAGTAGTCTAAGTTAAAAATATAGGTATTGAAAGAATAGCGAAGCATTGGCATTCGTACGACATCATCATATTTGTCGCTCAGTGGATAAAGGGAATGAGTCCGCAAAATTTGAAATGGAAAAAAACGACAGAACAGTTGACGTTGACTTTAAAATTAGTTTTTACAACAAAACTCAAAATTGAAATTGCAAAATTAATTATTGGCGCTTCTTTTACAATTTTTAAAAAAAGTCATAAAAGGAAGTGTATCCACGCTAAATCTCAAAAACGTCAAATTAGACACAATCCCTTTATCCAGTGAACGACTCATATGTTCAAGAAATATGCATAGCATATCTAAATAGCAGATTAAAAAACAAAAAACCAAATCCAAAAGGAACCCGCGAAACTCTGGAACTCGCCTAATATTATAACAGCCCTCGTATAATAACAAAAAGTCTGGTTACCAATACCCAATAAACACAACGATATCGTAACGATATCGAGGCAATATCGTTTTCTCTTAAAAATGTTTCGCGACGATAATTCGAGACGATATCGAGACGATTTCGATATCGTGAGAGAGTCACTTATCATTAGCGAATCGAGATTTTCATCGTTCTCGAATCGTTAACGAGCCTTAACTCGAATCGCTAGCGAATCGAGAATTTCATCGTTCTCGAATCGTTAACGGACGATTAGCAAAAAAATCATTAATTTTTATATTTAATGTAAAATTCAAATAACAGTCTTATTATAATACTATTTTCGGTTTAAAAAAAAAAAAAAACGGTTCTATTGCTGGTAACCACGCTTTCGAATCCACCGGCTGTGGGATTTGAACACCGAACCTCTTGATTTCTAGTCATGTTTCTAGTCTGCTTACCCATTACGCCTTCCGATTTGGAAACAAATTAACAAAACTACCTTCGAGAATTAAAGTTTGTGTTTCGAGTTCAAAACGAGTTCACTAAACTACTTTCTAGGATTTCGTTTTTCTCAAATTCGTAACAAATTTGTGGCGATATAATCTTCGTTTTTGTATTTATTGGGCTAAAAATGTTTCGCCTCGATATCTTCGCGAGGCCAAAATCACGATATCGAGAAATTTGATTTTCGCGAAATCGTCTCGATATCTTCGCGAGTCCAAAATCGCAATATCGAGAATTTCATTTTTCTCGAATTCGTCTCGATATCTTCGCGAGTCCACAATCACAATATCGAGATTTTGATTTTCTCGAATTCGTCTCGATATCTTCGCGAGGCCAAAATAACGATATCGAGAAATTGGATTTTCGCGAAGTCGTCTCGATATCTTCGCGACACCAAAATTACGATATTGAGAAATTCTATCTTCTCGAACTCGTCTCGATATCGTCGCGAGCCTAAATCGCGATATCGAGAAATTCGGTTTTCTCGAATTCGTCTCGATATCGTTACGATATCGTCCTCGGTTTTGTGCTTTATTGGGTATCCATATATTTATTTATGTTTGTATTTTGTGCATTCCCCAGCAGGAAAAGTCCCGGTGAAACCATCAATGATTTCAGCATGACATAAGAGCCGCGACTCCTCCTGTTTCTACACCAACTTTCTAATGAAATTTACACACAAACGGCATTGGCCGTCATGAGAGGACATGTCACCAGTTGGTCATCAAGAAATTGGAGTGGATACCTCCTGTTTCGCAAGAAAATGTCATCGTTCGGGAGTGATACAAAATGAAAATGAAACACGGACTATGTCATGGGAATTGCGATGAATAACATCTTTTTTCGATGACAATGTCATTAGAATTGCGATGAATAACACCTTTTCTCGATGACAATGTCATTAGAATTTAGAAGTACTCTAACTTTCCCCTTGACATCATCGGTGAAAACATTAATGAATTTTTCCTTTATGCGAAAAAGTCCGGCTGGGTAATGTCACTTTGCTCTATGTATTATATTGTCAGCGAAATATGTTTGAAATGGCGTGTAGAGCAAAGTGGTTTTTTTTTAAAGCCATAAAATACCCTTTTATGCGTTAGATCAAAGATTCGAAAATATACTCTTCGAATAAGTATTCTTTCAAAAATTAATAGTGAAACACACAAAAAACCTTATCGTACAGTTTTTGAAAAAAATAGTTTCAAACTTCAACTTCGATTTACTCGAAATGTGTTTTTTGCACGTAGAGCACATGAATCCCCGGGCGACGAAATGCTAAATTTATTTTCTGAAAAGTGCTGCCACCTTAGCAAATTTTCCCCTAGTTTGCGGGATTTTTTCGATGACTTTTTGTTTTAAAGGTAAGTTTGAGGTGAAAGTATTTTTTCATGGAGCCCTTCTACAGGTCATCCGATTTAAAAAATTCTTAAGATTTTGTACTCAATCAGCAAGAGGTTTCATGGCAGTATTTATGTTGGGGTTGATTTTTTTTTTTGTTCGATGGATCGTTTTGTTCGACAAAAAAAAAAATAAAAATGAAAATTGCCCTAGTAAAATAAGAGTCTACAATTTTTTTGGAGAAAGAATGCGCAAGGAACCATAAGTCAAACCCGAATTTTATTTCCGCTTTTTAAAAAGAAGGTCCATCTTAAATATGCCTTAAAGCATGCTACAAATTATGGAAATTTCTACCTAATCAAAAAAGTTTTTAAATTGAATTTTTTCTTATTTTGATTCTTAGCATAATTTTAGGCATGAGAAATAATAAAATTTTGCCTGAAAAATCATCATATGTTTGCCATTTTAAGATAGTTAGGGCCAATATTACCAAGCATATTTAACAAATTTTGAAAATTAAAATTTCAATTTTTTTAAAATAAACTTTTATTTTCAATATCGTATTTTTTTAAGCATCGAAGTATACGGCAGCACCGTCTACTTCCAGGGCTGTGAGTACATTTGTACAGCTGATTAGATCGTTATTTTTAAATAGGGATTTCTATAAAGAGCCATTCTAACGATTGTTTCGTACTCCTAATTGCTGCGCTGTGACTCCAAAGCTTTTAGTCCTGTCTATCGTATTGTGTTATTTCCAAAACTGCATTTTTTTGAAAATTATTTCTTTGAATTTTTCCAAACAGCTGGTTTTTGAAAATCGAGCTCAAATTTGATGTCATATTTAAACGCAGTGCCGAGGTGATTTAAAATATTTTTAAAATTTTTTTAAAAATTGGAATGGTAAAAACCAAAAGCGGATTTTTAATTTAAAAAATTTTTAAATATGCTTGATAATATTGGCCCTTATTAAAGAAAATATAAAATTTTTTCAATGGCTCGAGTTTTGGGGGACATTGAAGTGATTGTTTTGCTTTGCTTTTTGAGATGTTTTCACTAACAATGATGACCAAAATAAGTCGAATATAGCATTACAAAAGCCTTTGATTGCAAAATCGGAAGGTTAAAATTCATATTTGACCTATAGTTTCTTCGGCATAATTATTAAGTATGGGCAACAGAATAATATTCGGCTAGGGAAATTGGAGGTTACAAAATCGATCCACCTTAATATGTACATAGATATGTATATTAGGGTGTCCCAAGATATAAGGGAGGAGGATAACCCATGCCGAATTGCCTTCGAAGTTTGGCATGAAGTCTCTTCAAATTGCATTCCCCCAAAAGTATGCATCGAAAAATTTTGACATTGAAAATCGTGGGTCTTCTTTAAAATATTGCCACATAGCCACGATATCAGAAATAAGTGTAGTGAAATTATGTTAATCAAGCATCATAGTTCCAAAAAAAAATGTACAGGAAAATGTTTAAAATTAATAGGAAATTTTAGCCTTAAATATTGACATGCATTCCTTGAGGATACAATTCAACGCTTCAGATATGTTCATGTTCAAGCATCTTTCTAATTTTTCACCTTCTCTGGTCATATTTAGGCTTAAAATGTTACTACTTATTTAATAGGGCTGGAGATGCAATGTTTTATACGCAGTGTGTGGTATAGTAAAATATATTGAAAATCAGAAAAATTTTTGAAAATTTCCAAGAGATTATAACTTTCATAAGTTTTGGAGAACTCTTTCTACTTACATACCCCCTAAATTTTTTCGCATGATAATGAAGCAATTGCTAACTTAATTTCGTGAAGATAGGATCACGATATCTCCTGCCGAATTTCATTGGAACTTCAAAATGCTGGCTAAGTACGGCTATAGCCCACACGCCCAACACCGCACAGTGGGGCATCAGTGGAAAAAATAGGATTTTTAGACTTTTAAATTTCAAATTTTTAATGATTCACTTTTGTAAAGAAATATTTGGATATGAGGAATTCAACATTTTTTTTTAATGAAAATTGAACTTTTTTATTAAAAAAAAAAAAAAAACTAACTAAGGTCAAGGGAATGTTTTTCAATAAATTTCAGATAAAAATTGTAGTCCACATAGAGAACATTTTTATGTGAAAATCCAAAACTATTGCCTTTATTTTTTGGTTAAAATATAGCAATTACTCTTTCATGTAAAAAAAAAAATTATTAAAATTGGAAAATTAGAATAATTATTATAATTTGCCAGAAATTAGAGGAAAAAATATGAACTTCTCATTTTTTGTTGGAAAAAAAACTTTATGTGTTTTGCCTTGTTTAGCCCTCTTACTATATAAAAACGAAAGAAACGAGTCTATACTTTCAATTTAAACAAAAACAAGTAAGGGTGTTATAGTCAGGCGAGCCTGACAATAGAATACCCGACACAGACACACATCTTCAAATAATTTTTAATATCAAGAGGTGTTTAAGGCCATTACGGGCCCCATATACCGACTTTTGTTGAATTTGTTTATGAAAACCGCCCTTTTTCCACGCCCACTTTTCCAATTTTTTTGAATTCTAATCGGAGGCTTAAATATACGCTCAAATTCTAAGTTTCATTAAAATATTTCGAAAAAGTCCGACTTTAAGGCAGTTTTGGGATTTTTGTGACAGACCCTAGTACTGGAGGTACCCTTAAAAATGGACCGATCAAGGAAATTTTTTGGAAGGATGTTTAAGGCTACATAGGAAGCATAAGTGCCAAATTTCGTTCAAGTCCCATTTGAATTTCGGGTGTAGGAGACAATTTTCGAAAACCGCCCTTCTGCCACGCCCACTTTTCTAATTTTCGGAAATAATATTACTGGCCTTTTCAATATGATCAAATATCAAATTTCATCAAAATATCTTGAAAAACATCGGATTTAGAGCAGTTTTTGTGATTTTCGTTACAGACCCTAGTACTAGAGGTACCCCTAAAAATGGTCCGATCGGGTCCATTCTCGAACTTGTTCTTACTCATGTCCCCGTGAGCACGCATACCAAATTTTGTCAAGATAGCTCAATTTCTTCGATAAGATAACTGTATACAAACAGACGGACAGACGGACAGACGGACAGACGGACGGACATGTCTAAATCGAATCTCCTGGTGACACTGATCATTTCTATATATATTTTGTATGGTCTATCTCGACTAGTTCTGGGTGTTACACACAACCACACAAACGCAATATACCCTCGACACAGAGTGTGTCGGGTATAAAAATCACCTTTTAATACCTTTTCTGTAAGTAACATCGATTTGAATTTTAAAAGTCACACCAATATTTCATACAAATGCTCAATAAGACAAAAAATGGGGCATACTTTTAGGTCTTACGTAATTAAAACATGGAACGATTTATAAATGAAACATTATTTTTGTTTACGAATATGTAGGCGTAACGAAATTTAATTACATTTCAATGTAAACAAAAACATATCTAACATCAATATCTTTCTATGACACACTTTAACTTGGCATGCTTTACTAGAAAAGCGGAATGCATTTGTGGGATATTTTCGGTGATTTCGAAGGCTAACATTGTTCGCGGAAGACTGTTGAGGGTATTATCTTCTTTTGAATGGAGACAACCAAGGTTTAAGCTTTGGGAAAAAATTGAAATTCTTTAATTTATGTGAAAATTCCATATAATTCTAGATAGGAAATAAATACATGTAAAATATCCAACTTTCGATGGGCGTTAAACCCAAAGTAGACGTGGCAGCCCCAATATTTGTGGTTTTTTTTTTTGAGGAGAACTCAATTAAGAAATGTCCCGAATTTCAAGTCCCTAGGTCCAAAAAAAAAAAAGTTTTGACTTGAGCATTTATATGGGAGGTGGGCGTGGCAGTGGGGGGATTTCCAAGATTTTTTCAAAATATCTTAATTAAGCCTACAAAAGTGTTTCTGCAAAATTTCAATATTTTACGACCACTCCTTCTATTTTTTTCAAAAAAATATATGGAGCGGCCCCACTGTGCACCGCCCGTCCCACCCCACTATAGCACCCAAAAAATATTTTCCATATAAAATTTTTGTTCAAGTTAGAATGCCTTAAATTGTCATACAGACCTCAAAAACCAATATGAACCTATTCTGAGAACTTCATCAAAGCCCAAAACTCAACTCTCATATGTTGTAAGCCACTTCTAGCAACAATAAAACAAACCCGATTGAATTCAAGGGCACAACAAAGCTCGAAGCTTGAAATATGAAGCCGTCATATTTAAACATTGCCCAGTAAGCCAACTGCAGAATTGGGTGAACAATTTCACAGCTGCACAAAAAAAAACAAAAAAAAAAAAAAAAAACAAAATTGATGAAGAGTACTTTTGATGCGGGGTATCACTTTATATGTAATTTAGCATGGAGATTCCGAATTCGTAATAAAAATTTGATTTTGAATATGGGGTAAATATTTTAGCACATTTTTTTTTCTGCTTTCGGGGATGCCTTCAGAGCCAGCGAAAAGGACCACAAAAAAACAACGTGTGGTTGCAACTCAAAGCAGTAAAAAAATTTTTTTTTCAAGGACTCTTCATTCAGTGACAAACTGCAATGACGAGCAGTGCTCTCTCAAGAACATTTTCATTAAAGGTTTCCATAGGATACTAATGGATGGATACTAATGGGTGATTGAACGGCCATTGAAAGAGTGACTATTGTGGTCTGTGCGCATTTCCTAGTGGGATGAGCTGAACAACGAATTCAATGTTAACATATGTACCCATATAAAATAATTTGAAGTTCGGTTCGTTACGTTTGCTTGTGTTTTTCGTTTGTTTCGGTGAGCCTTCGTCCTGAATAAAGAAACATTTTGGAGTGTTAGCGTTTCGTCTTCACGTCCGCATTAAATAATTGCCAAGCTTTTCATTAATTAAGCGTTTCATTAACTCAATTTCAGCCTTAAGATGCGCTAAAAGAAATAGAAAAGCGGAAACGAGGAAAGACCTTGAACACCCAGCGACAACAGGCGAGACGAGTCGAGACGAGAAAACAAGGGACGGAAAAAATGAGTATAACTAAATTGGAACCACTCAAACGACAAGGTTTGTGGGAACAAGCCATGAAAAGATGAGGTTTCGAGTTCGGTTGAGTGTGTTCGACTTTCAGCCTCGTTACGAAATTTGTTTGGGGAATAAGTTTTAGCTGTTTTTTTTTTTATATCGATGATATCGATGGAATTTCCGTAGTAAATCATTAGTTAAGGGGGTCTTCTCATTGAAAACCCGTTTTTTTGACCCTTTTTAAAAAAATTTTTATTTGAAAACGCAAAGAATAATTGAAAACTTTTTTATTTATTGTATTACAAAAGGTTCAAAGTAAATTAAAAAAATTTTTTGCTTCGATACGTGGGCTGCTCAAAAAGTAATGAGACTTCAAAGTTGGTGGTGAAAAAAAGGTGCCGTCACGGCGGCCACGATTCCGGGTCTCCGGAGCGTCCGAAATGGAAAACAAAAACGGGGTTATAATCAGTATAGATGTAATTCTCGGGTGAACCTCAAGCTTAATTTTGTGATTTTTTTTGACAAAATGGCGGCCATTAAAAAAAAATTTCAATTTCGGGCTTTTTTTTGTAGTTTAGTGTAAAAAAAAATAGTAAAAAATTTGTTAAAATTATGGTCGAGGTTCACCCGAGAATGGTGACAATTCTGCGTCGATTCCACTTTGTTTCATGAAAATCGGTTCAGTTAAACTGGAGATATCATGGCCGCCAGTTCGGAAAACGTGGTTTCGAGATAAACGCGTTTAAAGTTTGAAGCAACGCAAAAATTACTCGTTTTAGCGCAGATCTTGCTCGACAAAGAAGGCTATATCCTCTAAACTATTTCGAATTTCAAAAAATCCTTTTAGGGGCATATTCACAACTACCCAAGCTATAAATAAATGCAAAAAAAAAAAGTCGAAAAAAAAAGTTACTCAATGAGAAGACCCCCTTAAAGAAAATTTAAAAAAAATTTTCCCCACCTATTTCAAGATCTTTTGATCAATAATTATAATTAAACCTAAATATGAGCCTTAATTCAGGAGAAATATCTTAAGCAACATATGACGAATGTTAATTCCCGAACCCAAAGTTGGCATAACCTTAGCATCGGCATATGCTGTTGACAGTCTTATCCGTCTATTCGGCGAAGAGCTTTGATTAATTGACAACGAGTGTGAACGGTTTATGAAGCTGAATTTAGCAAACTGGAATCCATAAGAATGGAGAGGCTTTCAAAATGAAATTCTCATGGTCATGACTCATAACAAAAAAAGCACCTTTTCAAAGATGTCGCTTAGCAAGGAACTTTTAAGTGAGAAGAAAAAATTATTTAACAAAAACAAAAAAAAAATGGAACTGATAACAAATTAAATGAAGCAAGTGAAGTAGTTAAGTCATGTTCTTTTAACCAAAGTGATTGCATACAAATTTCAAAACAGGTACGAACAAATTTATGAAAATTATCGAAAACCCTTATCTAAAAAGACAAATTTTCTGTCGAATGTGGAAAGGTGCGAAAAATGTGCTCAAAAATATTTCAATTTTTTCACGTCATCATTATTTAACAAAGTGAATATTTTATTAGCTTATACCAAACACCTTGTACATCGGTTTAGGCCCAAGAAACTATATTTTTAGATCGACCGACCATACATGCATGCATACAT
Source organism: Chlorops oryzae (assembly GCA_020466095.1). Classification (NCBI taxonomy): domain Eukaryota; kingdom Metazoa; phylum Arthropoda; class Insecta; order Diptera; family Chloropidae; genus Chlorops; species Chlorops oryzae. Next base: position 156,847,678 of record CM035806.1, on the reverse strand, counting down.
ATTTGCCCAGCCGGAAATTTTCTCATAAAGGACCAATTCATTAATTTTTTCACCAAGGATATCAAGGGGAAAATTTGAGTACTTCTCAATTGCAATGGCATTGCCATCAAAAGAAAGTGATTTTTATCGCAATTGCAATGACATTGTTATCGATAGAGGGATCGACACGATGGAGTAGATCATCTACTCCAAATTCGATTACCACTTATTGACTTGTAGGTACGCAGACTGTTTCTTATTTTGAAAATTTTGATCGATTTCAAACCGCCGGGCGGAAAATGTTTCCATTTGGCATAAAACTGACTGGTTTCAAATTTGCCGATCGGAGGTGATTTGATGGGCGCGCTAGGGCTCTGAAATATGAAAAAAAAAAATTTTGTATGGGAATTAGTGGGGCCATCCGTGGCTTATGATTATTTTTTTTTTTTTTTGATTTGGATTCTGCGGGAAACGGGCTAGAAATTTGGCTTTGTAGAGAATAGATTCACCTTTCTTTTAAGACATAAAACAACAAAATCAGTTACTATTGGGCCGACCTGGGACGTCTTAAAGTCAAAATTTTGAGGGTTGCGCTACATCAAATCACCTCTGATCGGCGCCAAATTTGAAACCAGTCAGTTTTATGCCAAATGGAAACATTTTCCGCCCGGCGATTTGAAATCGATCAAAATTTTCAAAAAAAGAAACAGTCTATTGTACACTGATGACCAGACTGAGTAAAAAAAAAACCCGAAAAAAGACAAAAATTAGCGCTATAAAAAGCTCGAAAAAACAAGGAAAATAGTCCAAAAAATATGCAGTTAATATTAATATTTTATTCAGTGGACTTATTAAAATATAAGTATGTTATGACTAGATGTTGTTTTACATTTTCAAACAAAAAATGTCAGCGCTTCTCGCTTAAAAGGTTTTTATACAATGAAAAAGAACGTTCAACGTCTGAAGAGGTAAGGGGGCCAAATTTGAAAACAAACTCAAACGTAAATACGCGATCGAACGTATACGCAAGCATTGGACACAGCGCTTAGAAGAGTCATTGACAAAGAAAAGCAATAAAGCAGAAATAAAAACAGCTGAAAAAAACTCAACAGTTATGAGTTTTTTCGGAAATTAGGTAGGAAAAGGCATTTAAAATAGTACTATTAATCAAAAATATGGGAAAAATGCACAAAAAATAGTTTTTGGCAAGAAAATAGCTCGCACTACTTAAATATGCACAAATAGTAAAAAGTTGCTTGCACTACTATAATATGCAAAAATAGTATGACGTATGCAAAAACAAGCATTTATTCACTCTGCTGATGACGGCCAATGCCGCTTGTGTGTAAATTTCATAAGAAAGTTTGTGAATAATCAGGAGTAGTCGCGGCTCTATGCCATGTTGAAATCATTGATTGTTTCACCGCGACATTTCCGGCTGGGTGTTTATTCATGAGTGGGTATTAACGATATAAATTATATACATTTGTATATAATGCAAAATGGCCACAAACTGAAAATGAATAAAGGCCTCAAAATTTGGGGCCATTTTGCCATATGAAAATGGCCCCAAAGTAGAAAATAAAACGGCCGTTATGGAGTTATAGAAAATTGAAAAAAGGCCTTGAAATTGGGGTAATTTTGCATTATGGAAAATGACCCCAAATCAAAAAATAAAAAATGGCCCCAAAAAGAAAGAAATATCGCCATAGAATTCGTGTTGTTGTTTTCAATACAAAATTTTGGGGCCTATTTGCATTTTCAGTTTGGGGCCATTTTGCATTGCGGCCATTTTTCAAGGGAGCCAAACTATTTAGCTGAAAATACAAAATATTTTGCTGCCACAGGATTGAAGCGAAAATCTCTGTTGAGTGATTGTAAAAATCGTCGGATGGCGTAGGCTAATCAAACTGCCAGTAACTAATTACATTTCTTGAATTTTAATGGCGTTATTTATGTAAATGCGATGTCGGTGTCGGTGTCGACGTCGATGGCAATGGCGAATCTGGTTCGAACATAATTTTCATGCGAAAACCCAAAAACCACTACACTCTTATACAAAGAGAATACGATGGCGGAAGCGTAGGCGGAGGTTGGGTAATGGAATGAAAGCGGGAAGTTGAAAATAGTATTAAAAGCATTAATCACGGAATCGATTGAAGTGACGAAGTGCAGTAGAGCGGAGTCAAGTGGATGCGAAAACACTGATACCACTAGATATTTGCATCGATATCGTTACAGGATAGTTACAACATTGAAAATTACCGCATAGATATAAACAAGACTTTTCCATTTATTTTCAGAGCTATGTATGTATGAGCGAACCTACACACAACAAGTAAGGGTGTTATAGTCAGGCGAGCCTATGGACATATGCTTAAATAATTTTTAAATCGCGCTCAGAAAACAAGACCACTAAGAAAGAATATTCTATAGATTTTTAAGGCCGATATTAGGGCAGTTTTTGTGATTTTCGTAACAGACCCTAGTACTCTAGGTACCCGTACAAATGGTCCGATCGGGGCCTTTCTCGAACATGTCCCCTTGACCACGCATACCAAATTTCGTCAAGATAGCTCAACTCCTTCGATAAGAAAACTGTATAGTATGTTATACAGTATACAGTATACAGTGTATACAGACAGACAATGGGACTGGGATAGTTATATTTCTATGTATGATCATTTCTATGTATATTGTGGGTGCTACACACAACCACACAAACGCAATATACCCTCGACAACGATTGTGTCGGGTATAAAAATGCAATTAACGTTGGAAAGTTTTAAACAAAATTCGATCAAGTGGTAGTGACGGGATGTTGGTATAATCTCATGAAATTTAAACAGAATTTTTCATTGAAAAACCTGAATAGATAAAGCAATAAAGGGTTTTAGTCAGGTGAGCCTACTTACATTCTATAATATTTGGTGCTACAACGACCTCAAAAGAAGATATACCTGAGAGAGATGAGAGAGAAAGAAAAGAGATAAGAGAGAAAGTTTAGAGAAAGAGATGAAAGAGAGAAGAGAGTGAAAGAGAAAAGAGAAGAGAGAAAGAGAGAAAGAGAAAGAGAAAAGTAGAGAAAGAGAGAAATGAGAGAAAGACGAGAAAGAGAAAGAAGAGAGAAGAGAGAAAGAGAGAAAGAGAGAAAGAGAGAAAGAGGAGAAAGAGAGAAAGAGAGAAAAGATGAGAAGAGAGAGAAAGAGAGAAAGAGAGAAAGAGAGAAAGAGAGAAGAGAGAGAAAGAAGAAAGAGAAAAGAGAGAAAGAGAGAAAAGAGAGAAGAGAGAGAAGAAGAAAGAGAGAAAGAGAGGAAAGAGAAAAGAGAGAAGAGAAGAGAGAAGAGGAAAAGAGAAAGAGAAGAGAAAAGAGAGAAAGAAGAAGAAAGAGAGAAAGAGAAAGAGAGAAGAGAGAGAAAAGAGAGAAAGAAGAGAAAGAGGAGAGAAAGAGAGGAAAGAGAAGAAAAAGAGAGAAAGAGAGAAAGAGAGAAAGAGAGAAAAGAGAGAAAGAAGAGAAAGAGAGAAAAGAGAGAAGAGAAAAAGAAAGAGAGAAAGAGAGAAAGAGAGAAAGAGAGAAAGAGAGAAAGAGAGAAAAGAGAAGAAGAGAGAAAGAGAGAAAAGAAGAAGAGAGAAAGAGAGAAAGAGGAGAAAGAGAGAAAGAGAGAGAAAAGAGAGAAGAGAAAGAGAAAGAGAGAAAAGAGAGAAAGAGAGAGAAAGAGAGAAAGAGAGAAAGAGAGAAAGAGAAAGAGAAAGAAGAGAAAGAGAGAAAGAGAGAAAGAGAGAAGAAAGAGAGAAAAGAGAAGAAAGAGAAAGAAAGAAGAGAGAAGAGAAGAGAAGAGAGAAAGAGAAGAGAAGAGAGAAGAGAAGAGAAAAGAGAGAAAGAGAGAGAAGAGAGAGAAAGAGAGAAAGAGAGAAAGAGAGAAAGAGAGAAAGAGAGAAAAGAGAGAAAAGAGAGAAAAGAGAGAAAGAGAGAAAGAGAGAAAGAGAGAAGAGAGAAGAGAGAAAGAGGAAGAGAGAAAGAGAGAAGAGAGAAAGAGAGAAAGAGAGAGAGAAAGAGAGAAAGAGAGATAGAGAGAAAGATAGAAAAAGACATAGAGTGAAAAATGGAAATATTGAAAGATGGATAGATGGAAAGATGGAAAGAGGGATTGATGAAGAGGGATTGATGAAGAGGGAATGATGAAAAGAGGGAGAGAGGGAAAGATGAAAAGATGAAGGTAAGGAAAGATAAAAAGAAGGAAGGGAAATAAGAAAGAATCAATGAAAGAGTGAAAGAAACAAAGAAAGAATGAAAAACAGAAAAAAGAGGGAAAAGAAGAGAATATGGTAGAAACACAATTAATGTTAAAAGTTAGAACTATTGAAAAAGAAATAGACATACGGTAAGGAAGAAAAAAAAAGCATGTAGAAATGCAGCGACATTGAAGAGGTATGAGAAGGTGTGAAAAGGCGAACATCAACACATAGTGAAACGATGAACTATAAGAGGGAGAGTGACCTGCTATATTTTTTTGTGCGTCAATAAATTCAGTTTTTCTCTTTAAGTTGAAATATCTTGGCAACATTGAAAAGCAATTCATGTTTAATTACACTAGTTAACAAAAGTTTTAAGAAAAGCTACATGCGGCATTCTGTTGTGCTCTATATAAATAATATCTAACTACATATTAGGATTCAGCGGAAAATTTTACCTATGAAATAAACCTCAGATGGTACTGTTTAGATTCATTGTAAAATAGTGTTATTAATTCAAAGGAAAAATTGCGAGAATTCAAAAGCAACATCGTTTGCATTGAATGTTCGCCTTCGGCAGTTTAGCGTTAGTGCAATTTGAGAATTTATGCAATCTTTTAAGGTCTCTCAGCTTTTCGATTCTTTTCCACTACACTCCTCTCTGCTCTAATCGTCTCAATGCTTTTCTATTTCCATCGTCAATTTTGTGTTATTATTATCGCTTTGAAGAATTTCCTATTAATATTCCATTATCCATGCATATCAGCAATTAAGATATTCTTTGAGAATACAATTTTTTATAACATTTATTGCGAATACTTCGAATAGTCGAATAAGGAAACCATTCAATTTGCACGTGTTCCGGCATGAGCGTTTTCATTGTGCATATGAATGCATCGAGCTATCCATCCATCCATCCATCCGGCCATCCATCCAACCATGTATCCACTCAACCATCAAAGCATGAATTAATGTGCAAAGAAAAAAGAAATGGAAAACATGTTCTTCGAAATTAATTTTCTCTCATTCATTTTAAAGAGAATCGGTTTATTTCTGGATTGCTTTGCAAAGTTTTTACCCACTTGTTCCCAGAAATGATTGCATTATTCAAGCTCGTTGAACAAAAAGCGTCTTTGAATTCAAGAAATTCATACATTCCAAAATGGGGATTTTCTTTAGATAAAATTTTTAATATATTCCTATGTTCTCCAAATAATAGAAAACTAAAACAGTTCTATTCGGCAACGGATTTTCCACATTTTAAGCATGGTTATTTGACAACAACGACCGCTCCTTGAAACTTGAAAATTATGTACCCACATTATATTTAGCACGATCCTCAGAGGAAACGAGCAACACTTACAACAATTCTCAAAAGTAAAAACCTGAATTGATTTTTATACCCAAATTAAGTAGGGTAGGTATATTAGTTCTTGTACGGATCTTGTAACAGCTATAACTTAGCTCCGTAGATATAGACAAATTCATATTTTCCTGATCATGTTCGAAAAGTGAATAGATTTAGACATGTCCGTCTGCCCATCCGTCAAAAGAAACAAAAATCAAAAATAAGCAGAAAATTTTGTAGTCAAGAATTAAGTCTTGATTTATAGTTATACATATATAGGAGGCTTTCGATTTAACGATCATTCGCAACAGCCAGGTACGAATTTAACGATCATTAGAATTCTTTCCATTCCAAAACAAGTAAAGAAGTTTACATCGGCAAAGCCGATTGCACACATACCTTTTCCTCAGCCTAAAATATGTTAAAACATTACCTTAACGAAAATTCCTGCCGTTTTCGTTGTTCTAGCTTGGATATCTATTTATACCTTATCTGTACTTCGATTTAGCTTCTAAAACTCGCGATTATTATTAAGCAAAAAGATTTCGCGAATGGTGGTCATGGTCAAATTTTAACCGTTAGAGGACATTTTGTCTAGCTGCGAAATACTCAATTCAAAATAGTGAAAATCAAATTTTTGCGAATTTCGCGAATGGTGGTCATGGCCAAATTTTAACCTTAAGTGACGACTATATTTGGCGGCAAAATACACAATCGGAAGAAGCAAAAAAAAAAAATCATTTTTGTATACAGATATGAGAATAAGAGAAAAAGTGTTTTTTTCTTATATGTAGGATGATGACCATAGTTATAGCGATGTCGAAATTTTTTTTCAGCGAAAGCTTAAGTCTACATAGTAGCTATACACACACCAAATTTCAATAAGCTGGGATATATAGTAAAAAAGTTATTCAGGAAAAACCTTAAAAATCGTGATTTTTGAAACTTCTGAACCACTTCCCACGACCCAAGGAGGGACTACGAAAACAATTTTTATGCAGTTTTTCGGACATTTACCTGGTTCATGTCCATGCCGAATTTCAATATGATATCTTTCATGGCTTAGGAGTTAATTTCGAAAAACTAAGGTGTGACCGACAGACAGACAGACAGACAGACAGACAGACAGACATGGCTAGATCGACTCCTCTTGTCACCCTGATCAAGAATATATATATATGTCTATATCTATCGCGACTCCTTTGGTATGTTACATACTCCGAGCCAAACTTAATATACCCTTTCCTTCGGAAAAGGTATAAAAATAATAAATAAAACTGGCTTGAGTGTACTCGTTTTAGCGAGCAAACTAAAAAATTTGTGTTCGTAGGCAGAAAAGGCATTAATAGAAACAAGTTTGTTTGTGCCTCCAGTACTAGGGTCTGTTATGAAAATCACAAAAACTGCTCTTAGCCGGAGTTTTGCAAGATATTTTGATGATATTTGATATTAGAACAAGTTAAAAGGCAAGTAATATGAATTCTAAAAATTGGAAAAGTGGGCGTGGCAGAAGGGCGTTTTTCGAAAATTCTCTACTACACCCGAAATTCAAATGGGACTTGAACGAAATTCGGCACTTGTGCTTCCTTTGTAGCCATAAACGTCCTCCCAAAAAATTTTCTTGATCGGTCCATTATAAAGGGTACCTCCAGTACTAGGATCTGTCACAAAAATCCCAAAAATGACCCAAAATCGGCAAAAAAAAAATTGGGTGTGGCAAAAAGGCGGTTTTCATAAAAATTGAACAAAAGTGTACTGGTATACGGGGCCCCTTATGGCCTTCAAAATCACTAGAATAATCAGCCAACAAAATATTATGCATATGTGTTTTTGTTTGGACAACACATTATTCAAAAGGTTTTAAGTCATAAATAGCTCAAAAATGACCTTTGTGCCACACCAAGGGGTCAAAATTTTTGGGGTCTTGAAATATTTTTCTTCTCATTAGGGGAAGACTTTTCAGAATATCGACGCGCACCGAAGAATTTCAACAATTCTGAAATGTGAACCGATGTAATATATGGGGCAAAACACGTCAAGTGTACCACCGGAAAAATTTTTTCTCCCCGATTTGGATGAAACTTGGTACAGTTGTTAAGATGTAAGAGTACGTTAAATGTGCAAAAAAATAGTAATTTTTAATCACAGGCTGCCGAGATACAGGGTGTCAAAGTTTAGATTTTTGCTTCGAAGAACATATTTCATTGAATTACAATGGGGCTAAAATCGCCTCGCATCAAAAATTTTTCGAATGTTTCTTAAAAAAAATTTTCTGAACTTTTCGAAAACAATACTTAAAAAATTTTTCGATAACGGTAAATGAGGAAAATTTGGCATTTTAGTTTTATTTCTTAATTTTCTAGGAGAGACGTCATGTTTTTATTTTTATTTTTTAATTTTGAATTAAAGCTTAGTTCTTCCCCTTTAAATTGATGCATAAATCATAATGGGCCGACCATTATTAGTAGTCCAAATACAGCTTTGAAAATGCTTACCTAGCATATTTCCCTCAATAACCACTGAGCGAGCGCATAATTGTCAAGCGCAATCGTTGCGTGCTGTTTTGATATGTGCACATACGAGTATAGGCATTGTTCGCTCGCTCAGTGGTTATTGAGGGAAATATGTTAGGTAAGCATCTTCAAAGGTGTATTTGTAGCACTAATCATGGTCCGCCCATTCTGATTTATGCATCAATTTAAAGGGGAAGAACTAAGCTTTATTTCAAAATTAAAAAATAAAAAATAAAAACATGACGTCTCTCCTAGAAAATCAAGAAATAAAACTAAAATGCCAAATTTTCCTCATTTACCGTTATCGAAAAATTTTTTAAGTATTGTTTTCGAAAAGTTCAGAAAATTTTTTTTAAGAAACATTCGAAAAATTTTTGATGCGAGGCGATTTTAGCCCCATTGTAATTCAATGAAATATGTTCTTCGAAGCAAAAATCTAAACTTTGACACCCTGTATCTCGGCAGCCTGTGATTAAAAATTACTCTTTTTTTGCACATTTAACGTACTCTTACATCTTAACAACTGTACCAAGTTTCATCCAAATCGGGGAGAAAAAATTTTTCCGGTGGTACACTTGACGTGTTTTGCCCCATATATTATATATATCATTAAGCTGTGATTTTTATTTTTACATTAATAGATTAAAAAGTTCCTATGTATTCAGAATGAATTCTTTCTTTTTTTTTTTCTTTTTTCCGGAGTGGATTATACTCGTATTACGTTAGTCTTAACGTATCAACCACCAAATAAAGTATTCATATTTTTCTCATTTTTAAAATATTTTTAATTTTAATTTGCCTGTTTAAATGATTTTTGCTCATCACTTTTTTTTCAATTCGTACGTGTAGCGTGGCAGTGACTTTCATGTAGCGTGGCAGTGCTCAGATTTATGGTCATATGTCCTAGTAAAATGATTTTTTACCCACACAAAAGGATTGTGCCTTTGATTTGATCCTTCATCTAGGTGTACAAGTATAATATATATAAGGGAAAACGATATGGATTGCATAGAATCGCAGAGTTTTGAGAAAATGTACATCAGCCTCTGAACACACTTCCAAAATCTTGTAGCGTGGCAGTGCAATGAAATCGGTCATAGAATTTTCAATATACAAAATGAAGCCTTTGGTAGTCCTCATAATATGTGCTAAAATATTTCCATTTTTAATGAACAGTTTCAAAGATATGAGCTGAAACATTGTACGAATGTAGCGTGGCCATATGTACATATGTATGTGGAGAATTTCAATTAGATTGAATTTTATTGATAGTCGGTTCTCTGAAAAAAAGCTAATAACATTTCAGCGGAAATATCATATGACTGACGGCTACAGAAAATAATAAAAGCCGACGAAATTGTTTTCGTTTGATGTTCGTGTTGTGCGATAATTGCATATATGCATTTCGAGGCCGAAAAAAATGCGTACGACCATAGCAAATCAAAACGAGTCGGAATAAGGGAACGTGTTTTTTTTTTCTTATTTTCTTTCATTTTCCGTGTGTATTAATGCATATTTTCCAATTCACATATTGCTTTCGACTGTAATAACGTTTAAAAGTGGCTGCATTCCCTTTAACGACAGTACCTTCTGAGGTACAAACGAATAATCATCAGAAAATAGCCTTTCTCATACTAAAAAGAAAAAAAAATTTGAAATATTTTTTTATATTCAATTACCATAAACTTTCCTCAACAGATCAATCTCAAAAGCGGTGCAAAAATTAATGACGGACATTTTTATTTCTTGAAATATTTTCATACTAGCAGTACATCGAAAATACATCATACATAATACGGATTACATAATTTTTTTTTTTTATTTTATACGATTTTACAATTTACATATATTACATACATTTTATATTTTTACAATTATTACTTGGCGTTATGCTGATGCATCCATACATAATTTATCGTGACTATACATACATACATACATACATAACATACATACATACATACATACATACTTAACATACATACATACATACATACATTTTACATACAACATACATACATACTACATACATACATACATACATACATACATACATACATACATACATACATACATACATACATACATACATACAATACATAACATACATACATACATACATACATACATACATACATACATACATACATACATACATACATACATACATACATACATACATACATACATACATACATACATACATACATACATACATACATACATACATACATACATACATACATACATACATACATACATATTTACATATATACATACATACATACATACATATGTACATCTGCCACATCAACATATTAGAGTTTGTAGAGGGAAGGAGTGAGATTGCCCAGGCACGGATTCCATTTGTTATTTATTCACGACCATTTACAGGTACATATTTCATACACTTGACATATCATAAAAGACCATCAAACGTTTTTTTTTTTTTTTCTACTTTATGTATAGAAAAAGTGCAAAATTTTTTTCTGTGGGCCCATGTCGTATGCATACACGTCGCACCTCTACACCAAAGGAGTCACAACTCATCTTGTTCATAAGTCTACATATGCAACTGCAACATTTGTCCGGCATGAAATGATCTGCACATTTTCACATATCAGAAAAAATCTTTCTAGTCGGACTAGAAAAGTCTGTGCGCTATCGTCTCCAGCTCACGCAGATCTGCCTGTTAAAAATTTTTCCCTTCAACAAGAAAACTTTAATTTCACAAAATTCTAAGTCAAGCTTTTTCATTTCATGCAGAGTGAACAAATCTTTATAACAACGCAAAGCCATGGTTGTCAATTTTAAACAGAGTGAAGACTTTTTATAATTTTGCTCGCAACATGCATATCTAGTAAGTAGTATTTGGTTATAAGAAGAAGATGAGTAAAACACCGATAAGAGAGAGTGTCTAAATATGTATTGAGCTAGACGTGAGTGTCGGACAGTGTCGGGTAGTGCCGGGCTTCAAATACAAGGACCGATCCCAACTCTAATCGCGAGTAATATTTTCATTACAATCAACATTTATGCAATCTTTAATCAAGAGATACACATCGTATGTTGTTATGCTCGACAATCGAGGAAATAATTTCTCAAATTAATATGACATATAGCATCAATGATAATATTACGCACTGGGCTTAAGTAGAACGATGCAACGCAACACATCCCAGTATATTGTAAGTACGAGTATGTGCCACAGATATTTTATATAACCGAATGCACCGAACGTGAAGCAATGTAACTTCATATTCATATAATGCTATAGGAAGCAAAGTTAAATCATTAGGAGAAAATTTTGCTTGAATATCCCTTTCAGCACAGTGTGAGCTGTATTGTATTGCATTCATACACCCTTAAATAGGTATGCACGAGTGTTTATACACACACACGTAATTGTGTAACCACTGTAATTGATTCGGTTAGATAAATCGGAAGCTCCGACAGCCGTTTATGTTTCCGTTTGTGTCGATTTCGAAATGGCAATTCGCCTAATAGAAGTATGTCGTTACAGAATACGTTCGAACTTCGAACGGTACAATAAGCTTAAAGCCAGCAATACGACTTGGTAATTTGAGAGCACGTGCCTAAAACTGCATATGGGCGTGCTTGTTTCAATGCGTGTGTGTTGCCGTGTGTGGGTTCGTGTTCGTGTGTGTGAGTGCGCGCGTGTCCGTGTAAGCATCTCGCAACAGTTGGTAAGATTTGATTTGGCATTTCGGTAGGTAAAAGTGAAGTTATTGGTTCAGTTTCTGCAATCGATGGTAATTTCCATTGAATTCGATGAACGTACAATGATAGCACAAAGTCAGTTCATGCAAATTTTATAAAGGCTAATACCCGATCGACTAGAAAATCTGAACGTTCAATCCAATCAAGGCAACATGGAATGGAAAATCTACCGAAAATGCAAATCAACATGAAAATGAAAACGAAAAAGATTCGTTTTGGGTAAATTTCTTTTTTGACAGAATGAATGCGATCGAAAATTTGAATTTGAAAAGAGCAAAGGTAACGAATTGGAATTTTATTCGACCGAATTGTCATATATGTATATCTGATAGACAGCCGGATAAAATAGGATTCTCTTTGCAATTAAGAACCGATAATGGTTCCGATTCAAAATCAAAAATGACAAAATTTGTAAATTCTGTCTGAAATTTCGATCGGTTTTAATTCCGATTCCGACGGCTTTCGGATTCTGTGACACCCATGAATACAATTGGGAAGTTTTCCGAAGCTTACAGCCAAAGAAGCTTGCTTCCAAGACTCAAGTATGTATGTTATTATTACGTTACTCTATGTTGCTATCCGAATCCTAAGAGGCCTAAATCTCTTTGTTAATTTTTTTTTTCGCAAGAAATGTTGGAAACATTAATATACCAGCTAAGCCTTAAAGAAATTTTTTGAAAAGCCGAAACAAAAAATTTTCAAACCGTCTATGAGGGGGGTTAGAACCCCAAAAGTCTCCCTTTGCGCACGGGCCTGTTACATACATTCGAAATATTTCGAAAATCCCAGTGTCGCACAGTGGGTTGAATGGGCCCCAAAACGTTCAGCCGAACGTTTTAGCGACATTTTAAGATTTTTGTTTTTTTACTTATGAATTACTAACTTTAAAAAAAAATTGTTCAACAATTATTATTTCTTGGGAAAAAAAAAATTATAATTAAATTTTTTATAAATTGACGTATGAGCAATGTTATTTGTAAAATAATTGTATCCCAGTTGTAAAAATATTCATGAAAGACGAATGAATCATGCCTCGTAAGGGTGCTTTGCATGCATGCCAACCTTCCATGCCTCTTCATTTCTTTTTTATACAGGCTTGTCATAGGAAATCATGCATAGACAAAAAGTGTTTGATTAATGCTTGAAAACCAATGAAACATATCTTCCCTACCATGCATGAATCAATGATCCTGAGAACACAATAATCCAATTGCTGGAATTCGTTCGCCTAAACAATCAGTAACAATCGGATGTAGGCGGGTTCAATCCCCGCTGCGGCGAGCGTAATTTTTTTTTTTTTTTTGGTTTGTGAATACTTAGGTAGATAATAATATAACATTTCAAAATATTTCAAAACTTAGAGGAATAAGAGGATTTTTTAAGCACTTGTTGTATGCATGACGTGTCTGATGACTGGATAGGAAACTTCTGTTTATAACTGCCAACTTGCTTTCTACCCCCCTGCCCCCTAATTGGGTCAAACTTTACCACAAATTTCAAAATTTACTTTGTATCTTTCTAAGTCCCAATTTTTCCGCCTGCGACAGGAATCGAACTCGAGCCTTCCAGGTTACAAATCGCAACACGCTCCCATTACGCTACCGAGAGATCTCATTCGCGAGTGCTACATTTAATATATTAACGTTCGGAAAAATCAAACTGTAGACGCCTCGTATGTTTGCGATATTTTTAAGAAATTCAACGTTTTCAAGGATTCATAAATCAAACAGGATCATGAACGCATCAATCATGTATACTACGAGCATGCGTTCTTGCTTTACAACTGGAGAAGAAATGTTTCATGTGTTTTCAAGGCGTCGTGAAACATGCATGATCATGAACGCATGAATCTTGAATACTACGGGCATGCGTGCTTGTTTTTACAACTGGGTGTAGGAAGTTACATTACGTATACGTTGCATACGTCTCATTCGAGTAAAGCTAATTAATGCAAAGAACTATTTTTTTGATGCGGGTTGTTTCACAAAAACTGCATTTTCTTAAATTCGCGCAAACATGCGAATTTTTTTATTTCGGATTTTAAAACAAAAAACTCATAATTTTTGTATGTTTATAACCACTCTTAGTTCTTGGCCCCATTCAGTTTTGAAACAATTGGGAACTTGAAAAGCTTACAGCCGAAGAAGCTTGCTTCAATTACCTACCAGGTTTGTGGGTTGGAATCACCTCAGGGGCGGGGGGCTTTTAACTCAAGTATGTATATATTATTACGTTACTCTATGTTGCTATCCGAATCCTAAGATGCCTAAATCTCTTTGTTAAATTTTTTTTTTCGCAAGAAGTTGGAAACATTAATATACCAGTTAGCCTTGAAGAAATTTTTTGAAAATCTGAAACAAAAAATTTTAATGCGTCTATGGGGGGTTGAGAAACCAAAAGCCTCCCTTTGCGCACGGACCTTTTTTCGAAAGTTTCGAAAATCCCAGCGTACACAGTGTTTAAAATCGGCCAACGTTTTTCAACGTTTTTGCGAACATTTTAAGATTTTATTTTTTACTAATTAATTACTAACTTTAAAAAAAAAAAATTGGGCGCATAAGTTTTCTTGGAAAAAATATTCCTACTCAAACTTTGGGAAATTGACGTATGAGCAATGTTACTTATAAAATAATTGTATCCCAGTTGTAAAAACAAGCACCATGCCCGTAAATTCAATAGTTCATCCGTCCCCTGTTGGAGCAAAGAACCAAACTGCCAAATTGACTTTTTAAAAAATCGATTTAGATTAATCGAAGACTTGCATAGTTATAAATCGATGTTGGATGATTAATTGAAAAATTAAATCGTTGATCGATTTATTTTTCATTTTTTCCAAACCTATTTATAAAATGGGTATTTGGTTTTCTGAAGTTTATAAAAAACCAGAGTAAAAATATTTTTAAAAATATTCCTTCGCGAATGGGGTAAAAGTCGAAAAATAACAGTTGCCTTCACCGCTTACTATAGGGGAATTGCCAAAGAATCGAAGAGTAATTGGTTTATGTTTAAGCAGTCAATCCAGAATAGGTCTTTTAGACCATAGAAAGTTATATCGGAGAGGAAGAAGAACCAGCAAGCCATTTGTCACTGCCCGAGTCTGGCCAGGAAAATCCAGGTCTGCTCGTCTCCTTCTTCTTCTCCTTCCAACCGAGTAAGCATCTGTTCAAAAATGGACATGGCTCGCTTCATAAATTAGTCTAACTGGCTCCACCAAAGGTGTAACTAGAATGGCATGCCTTCCCTCGTGGTATCACAACGGGTCCTATGAGCCTAAATGTGTCCTGCTTAAAGGATGCAGCCACCCTAACCTAACCTTACCTAACGCTAGTCAATTAATGATATTCAATTATAGTTCTGTTCACTTTTGGAGGTGCATTCAGAAGAATTGACCGTCAATTTCTGTATTTTTTCCATTTTTACATATCGTTTTGCTCATTTTTTAAACATTTTCCAGAGTTTCCAAAAAAATTTAACATCGAAAGAAAAAATCGATTTTATTAAAAATCTAAAAAAAACATAATCGATTCTAAAAAAATCGATCGAAAGCCAAAAAAATCGATTAAATCGAAACTTTGAATGATTTTTTTACAGCCCTAGCTCGTAGTATACATGATTAATGCGTTCATGATCCTGTTTGATTCATGAATCCTTGAAAACGTTGAATTTCTTAAGAACATCGCAAATCCACCCAAATTAATATGTATGTTATAAAGATACCGTACATACATACGAGGCGTCGATTTTTTCGAAATTAATATTTCAATGAAAGCAAGTTATTCCTCTTAGTTTTGAAATATTTTGAAATGTTATATTATTATCTACCTAAGTATTCACAAAAAAAAAAAAAAAAAAAAAAAAAAAAAAAAAAAAAAAATTACGCTCGCCGCAGCGGGGATTGAACCCGCCTACAACGGATTGTTACTGCTTGTTTAGGCGACCGAATTCCAGCAATTGGATTATTGTGTTCTCAGGATCATTGATTCATGCATAGTGGGGAAGATATGTTTCATGGGTTCTCAAGCATTAATCAAACAGTTTTTGTCTATGCATGAATTCCTATGAAAAGCCTGTATAAAAAAGAAATGAAGAGGCATGGAAGGTTGGCATGCATGCAAAGCACCCTTACGAGGCATGATTCATGCATCTTTCATGAATGTTTTTACAACTGGGTGTAGGAAGTTACATTACGTATACGTCGCATACGTCTCATTCGAGTAAAGCTAATTAATGCAAAGAACTTTTTTTTTTGATGCGGGTTGTTTCACAAAAACTGTATTTTCTTAAATTCGCGCAACCATGCGCATTTTTTTTATTTCGGATTTTAAAACAAAAAACTCATAATTTTTATATGTTCATAACCACTCTTACTTGATTCGGCCCAATTCAGTTTTGAAAGTCTTCATGAACTTGAAAAATGCTATATTTTTAGTCTCTTTTTGAATAAAAAAAAAAAAAAAAAAAAATATCCACAAACACAAAAAACAAGTTTTGTTTTTCCAAACAAAGATAATTACCTGAAGTTGAAGGTTCTATGCCGAAAAATTTTTTTTAAAAATTTTATTATTAGTAAATGTCTACTGATACTGAAAAAATATATCGCTCATTTACTTGAAAGCTGTCATATTACAAAAAACACGATTTTTGAGTTAATGATAAGGAAATATTCGGCAAATCATACCTCGAATGGTGTTGAATTTTTTTTTATCAAAAGCGAGTCTTTTTCGAATCGTCTTTCTGATCAGAAATGATATTTTTGTGGGGAAAAAATAAAATCCTCGCCGCGACTCTTCTTGGGGAGTCATATTTGCTATCGTTTGCGAGTCGTTTTCGAGTCATATTTGTTACCATTTTCAAGTCTCCTTTCGACTCATATTCGTTATCATACTCGAGTCTTTATTGACTCATATTTGTGATTATTTTGGAGTCTTGGTTGACTCATATTTGATATCGTCTTGGAGTCTCTTTCAAGATATATTTATAATCGTTTCCTTTCCAAGAAAAAAAACGAAATGTTTGATAAATCAATACACATTTTTAGGCTATTACGCATATATGTATTATAAATTTAAAAATGGTCTTCTTTCCTTGCCTTTGATTCCCCTTGTGTGGGATTTGAACCTGGGGACTGTCGTCTTCTAGTCCTGTGCTCACCCGTCGACACCATATGTGCCAAATCGGAAGTCAGGATTTTTTTTTTTTGGTTTATAACTTTAAAGTTAAATTCCATTCAAATAAATTTTGAGTTTTATGTTGAATGAAATATCACATAGCAACCAGTTCAATGATCACATTTTAATCACCTTCGCGATTTATTGGCGATTTTTGCTATATTTTGTTGCTGTACTTTCAAAACGTCTCGCTTTTGAAACCTACTTAAGAGTCTTTTTCGAGTATTCTTTTAATCGTGTATGTGATCAATCACTTTTAAGTCATACAGGGGCCTCGAAAAAGACTCGTATATGAGTCTTCGCATAAGAGAACGAATTGGAAAATCAACGCATACTGCATGCAATTTAAATAAAGAAGTAAACGGAAATCACTTCTTTTTTAATGTATGTATGTACTTTCAGTATCAGTTAACTTTTTCTCGTAATTGGCAATTCCATAGCATCATGACATGAAAATTTACCTTCATAGCTTTTGCGTTTTTAATTCGATTCTATTTAAAATCCGTATTCTCTTTCTTAATCGTATGTAAAATAACTGAAAAATGCCATAAAAATTTTAACTGCCTCTTAAAATATTTAAAAAGGCTTAATTTCTCGTAACGCGAGTTACCAATACCTGTCCGTTTTGGAAAATTGGTTTAAGTTTGACTCAAAGGAGCAGAAAAGATGAAAATGGGAAGGAAAAGTTGAGAGAAAGGGGAAAGTAGAATAAATATAAGGAAGCATGCGTTATAAAATTATTGTTAAATATTTATTATTTTATTTGGAGCTATTTTGCAACATCCCACGGAAGAGGTCCTATGGATGGTATAGGTTTTACGGACGAGATTCTATTGTTGTCCAGACTAAACAATTCAGAAGCGGCCAAAAGAGTAAAAAATGAGAGTTAATCATATTTTAATGGAGGAAATCAGAGAATCTGTGAGGGAAATGAACCCCGAAACAGTTTTTGTCAATGCACCAAAAACTGCCGGGCATAGCGGGATAAATTCAATTTGTTGGGATAATGGCAAATTAAGAATGGCTAAATATCTGCAGTTTGAAGTGAAAGGCTTGTGGACCTCAGTTAATACTGAATTATTCAGTTTAAAAAGCGAAAATGATGACAATAAATTAAATATTTTCCAACATAATCTACTAAATCTATTCATTTTAATTTTATTTTATTATATTTCCATGCATTGTAGAACTACAATCAACTTTCTTTCTTACGGAAACTTTTAAGTCTTTATTTAGTTAACTACTTCAAGAATCATTTCATTTTTATTTTTTATATTAGGTATATATTTTTTACCAAAAAAAAAAAAACAAGGATCTAGATTTTCAAAGTTAAAAATAATAAAGAAAACATTGAGAATAAATGACCAGAAACTTCTTCTGATTGTAACGAGAGTTACCATGGAAACTCCCCCAAATACATTTTTTGTCAGTAATCAGTAAAAAATTAACTGGCAATGCAAATTTAATTGCAATATCAATAACAAAAAATTAATTTTACTGAATTTTAACTGGTAATTAAAAGCGCTCATCAGTGTTCATCAGACGTTTTTACTCTTTGGGGGGAGTAATTAAAGTTCAAGTTGAATCTAGAAACTGACATCATCATGTTCAGGGTTGATGAAAATGGTTACCAACCGACCCGACGGACCGAGGAAGCCGTGAATTTCGATAGAAGGAACCCCCGAAAATCTTACCCTAAACCGTTTTATTATTTTACATGCAAAACATCGAACGTTAGTAATCCGATTAAATTTATACCTGACACAATATAGAGAAGATACAAATTTTTCAAGAATTCCTTCCTTCTTCCTTGTATTTATTTATTTCTTTTCATTTTGTTTTGGTCATAGAAACTTTGACTAAAACGAATAACGCTCCGCTTTTTCGATAAAACTCGTCGAAGAATATATGTATGTAGCATCTTGTCAAGTCCTTGAAAGCCAAGAAGTTGAGTTAGTGAGAAAACCACAGATATGCACTAATAATGCAAAATATGCATACTTGATACATATATGCACTCATATGCAAATGAGAACACACACACACACACACACACTCATGCCGAAAACAAAAATGCCAGAAGAACTCACACGAGGCGGAATGCACCAATAAAAGCGTACATATGTTACGGATGGATGTTTTAAAGTATAAACACACGCGAGTGGAAAGCAAAGAAAATGTCGCCACTATTTGCTGCATATTTCCAGTGATGAAGGACAAGAGATTCGTCTATATTGGAACGCCATCGCGTTCCCTATAGCCATCCGCTGCCATATCCTTATCGTACTGTGCTCTCTCTGTGGCTGTTGTCATTTTTATGAAAATTGCATTTTAATGCAGATAACTGTCAACTTTATTTCATATGTTGACAAAACGGAAATTCACACAGGCGCACACAAACACCGCTACACACACACACACACACACGCACACACCGCTACACACATCCACTAACTCACACAGGTGCACTACAAAGCAATCATCATTCGCAGTAGACACATTGCCAAAAGGAGATGAATAAAGACAAAAGTAAAGCGAATGCTAACGTAATACATCTTTGGCAGATAGATAAGGTAGTACGAAAGACAAACTGTATACCCACATACTACATATGTTTGGATGTATGTATGCATCCATGCACCCATCCACACGTTCGTATTAAATTAGAGGAAAAAATGAAAATTCAGAGAGGAAACTAAATGAAGCGAACCCACTTTTTAAAAGATATGTACATAAATAATATTTACTTCTTCCTAAGCATGCATTTACACCATATTACATTTATGGGTGAATTAAGTCGATATGTCGACTGTACGGGAATTACATACAGAGGCACATAAGTAATTGCATATCCACCAACCGATAATACGGTAGAGCGTAGAGAGGAAAATTCGATGGCAACGGATGAAAGAGCACTGGAGACACTGAATGACACATGTAACAATATATAGTATATCAGTCAAATAAATATATATATCTACAAATACCTACATATATATGTATGTATATGCTTGCTAGCCACGCTGGACGAAAAATTCCAAGTACAAACATTTTAGAATGAGATTTTAATAAATTCTGGAAAGTCCATAATTGCGAGAAAAATTATGTCGTGAAACATTTCATTCTCATTTCATCTTTTTCCATAAGCAAAAATTTTGGCAACATAACTGTATTTTTTCGCCCCCGAAACGTCTTCCTTGAAAATCATTAAAATTCGAAAAAACAAAGAGAGAAATTGTGAAGGAAAAAGCAAAATATATATAAAAGAAATTCTCCAACAACTGCCAAATACTTCTGCAAGCATATATCACTCGTTTGTCTCATATTTTCTCAATTTTAGTCCCCAGCATTTCCATTAAGCAACGTGGAAAATGCAATCAAAGAAATGCAAAGGATATGCAACGCTTCCGGATAATCGAGAAACAAGAAACAACACAAAATACCCACATGAATATTTTTACCTGTGTATTATAATATCAGTTAAAATTATTTTTCCTTCATAATATTTACGAAATATGTCTGTGTGATGAATGAATATTTTCACAAGCGTTGGAGAGCAATGCTTTTAAGGACTAAGATGACATGCAAAGTAAATGTATGTATAAACGGATATGCAGTTAAGCTTCCACAGCTTGTACAACTTCTACTTGTAGCCTTCGACATCTACATGTAACTGAATCGTTTGGCGTGAGTGAGACGGCATTGAAAATTTTTTTGGTTACATTTAATTCGTAAAACTGAAGAATTTGTGTAAAACGAATAAATTCTTTACGTAATGGTGACACAATTCGAGTAATCGACGTTTGACTGTAGCATAAAAATGTGTACAGTACAGTACACTGGATACAAGTTCCTATAGCTTCATTTTCAATGAACTGTTATATGTAGAAACATATCGTCATTCTGGAATTATCTTCACGTGGCTCAAAAAAAATTTTTTTTTGGAAAATTGACTTTGAAGTTTCAACTTTACAGCAGCTAAAAAATAATCATTCAAATTTATTGATAAGATTTTGCACATATATGTAAATGTACTTGAAAATGAGCGGAAAAGCCGCTCTCGTTTGTGGTTAAGGGCAAGAGTCTTAAGAAGTCACGGGGGACACTTGAAACGTACACTCTAAAAACTGAAAGTAAAATTACGTTTATAAATTATGTAAACTTACTCCGAAAAATTTATGTTTACTTTTGTGCCAAAAATGTGTAAAAAATAATTTTTGTGTCATTTTGCACATGCGTAATGCATATTTACATAAAATGCGTACATTTAATCAATGAATGTTTAGGTTTACTATAAAAATACTAATTTTACACACCTTTAGTAATTTTATTATTATGAATGTTTAATTTTGAGAGAAAAAGGCCTAATTTTACATAATGTATGTTTAAAATACACATGGAAGGTTTCCTTTAATTCACTTCTACTAATGCATAATTTTACAAATTCGAGGTTGAAAATTAATTTTGTTGTGT
Source organism: Chlorops oryzae (assembly GCA_020466095.1). Lineage (NCBI taxonomy): Eukaryota > Metazoa > Arthropoda > Insecta > Diptera > Chloropidae > Chlorops > Chlorops oryzae. The sequence goes on along the minus strand of CM035806.1, from coordinate 156,826,223 downwards.
AAAATTACGTTTATAATTGAAGGTAACCTGTTTCCTACTATAATGGTAGTAAAAAATTTTAAAAGTGAATGGAGTGATGGACCAAAAATGAAGAGAATTTTTAAAATTTATGATATCCAATTTCGATGAAAATTTAATATCTAAGAAACTATTAGGGAAAGGTACTTTTGGATAGCTCGATAGATATATTAGGTGTAGTAAAAAGAAATCCATTATTTTTGCATTAAATTGAGGGCTTTATTTAAGATAGTTAGAATGACCCGATTTAGGTCAAATATGCGCCGTTTTGTTCGATAACTTGTTGCCATTTTAAAGGTAATTTCATTATGCCTCTCTCATAGAAGCCCTCGTTCCTATTAGCAAAAAATTGAGACAGTCGAATTTCAGAAGCCTCTCTTGAAGCGAATGTTTCACCAGCAAAATTGTTCGCCATGGACAGGAACAGATGGTAATCACTTGGTGCCAGGTCCGGACTATAAGGTGGATGCAGAAGAACCTACCAACCAAACTCCCGGAGCTTCTGGCGAGTCACTATCGATGAGTGTGGCCTGGCGTTGTCCTGATGGAACACAATTCCTCTCCTATTGGCCAAAGCTGGCCGCTTATGGGCGATTGCTTCCTTCAGACGGTCCAATTGTTGACAGTAGAGTTCCGAGTTAAGAGTTTTGCCGTATGGGAGCAGCTCATAGTAGATAATTCCCTGCCAATCCCACCAAACACACAGCAAAACCTTCCTGGCCGTCAATCCTGGCTTGGCCACCGTTTCCGCCGGTTCACCGTGTTTCGACCTCAACCGTTTTCGCTTGACGTTGTCGTAAGTGACCCACTTTTCATCACCAGTCACCAACCGCTTCATGCGGTTCAGCAGCGATTCGCAGATGGAAATTCGGTCTGTGAGGTTTTTTTGCGTTAACTCGTGTGGCACCCATACATCGAGCTTCTTTGTGTATCCAGCCTTATTCAAATGGTTCCAAACGGTTTTTTGTGCAATCTTTAGCTCTTTTGCAATCGAAACAGTGCTAACATGACGGTCGGACTCGATAATTTCCATGATTTAATGGACATTTTCGACAATTGGCCTTCCAGTGCGTGGTGCATCCTTGACATCGAAGTTACCGGAACGGAATCGACGAAACCAAAATTGCGCATGATTGGCTGTTACAGTATCAGGTCCATAAACGCTATTCACATTTTCAGCCGCCTGGCTTGCGTTTTCTCCCTTATCGAAGAAAAACTGTAAAATGTAGCGAATTTTCTCTTTGCTGATGTCCATCTTTGACAAGCTCTCAAACAAAACTGAATCAATCAATCAAAAAAGTGTCAAAAAAGCTTTTTTAGTAGGAACTGTCGTCTTTCTAATGCCCCCTAGCGGAACACGATCGGACTTATACAACGCGAGATGCAGATAAATAACGCCATCTATTGGAAAAATAATGGATTTCTTTTTACTACACCTAATATAAACTGCAACCCAGAAAAAAATGATCTTGCCTTTTTGTTTTTGATTTTGTAATATTGATTTTGTAATAAGATAACTCCAGAACGACGAATGAACCGACTTTTTATTAAATTTCTTAATGAAAACCGCCCCATTGCCACGGCCACTTGTCCAATGTTTTTTAAATTTCTAATCGGAGGCTAAGATATACGCTCAAATTCTAAGTTTCATTGAAATATTTCGAAAAAGTCCGATCTTAGAGCAGTTTTTGTAATTTTTGTAACAAACCCTAGTACTGGAGGTACCCCTAAAAATGGTCCGATCAAGTCCATTCTCGAACTTGCTCTTACTCATGTGCGTGTGAGTATGCATACCGAATTTTGTCATAATTCAACTCCTTCGATAAGATAACTGTATACAGGCAGAGGGACAGACAGACGGACGTCTCCTGGTGATGCTGATCATTTCTATTTATATTTTGTATGGTCTATCTCAACTGGTTTTGGGTGTTACAAATACAACCACACCAACGCAATATACCCTCGACACAGAGTGTGTCGGGCAGGGCCGTTTTTAAGCATAGGCTACATAGGCTGCCCTCACCACAAAATGGTATTTTTGGTTTTTCACTGCGCAAACGATATGTTTGCATAGCAGTGACCTTTTTTTTTTTTTTTTGTGCTACTCTAGGGGGGCCCGCACCACAGGCACAGCCTACGGGCCCAAATGGGCTCTACGCAGATATGTAAGAAGTTTAGAGCTCGTTCTTGTGAAGAAAGGAAATCAGAGTTGAAATTTCGATGACAGGTCGATAGAAAATGTATGATTTAAATGCAACCCTGAATGTCCGATTGCTTTTAATCTGCGTATTCGTTGAAGTATTAGAAGTAACTCAAAGTACTTCTTCGTTTTTTTTTTTTGCATGTGTTTGGTATAGGAAATTTACTTACTGCATATTTGCGCAGAGCCCAAAAAAGCCTAGAAACGGCCCTGGTGTCGGGTATAAAACGGCATTTTCACTTGAATATCAAAAGCACACCTCTTATTGGAAAACCCTTTATCAGGAATTCCATTAAAGCACACATCAAAATTCATTGTTTTTATTTTTGTTCGATTTTTATTCCCCACTTCAAACCGAAATATGTATATTATTGATGCTTATTTCAAATTGTGTCATTCTTAACGCTCCGCTAAATTTATAACAATTATATGAACGCAGTGCTCATGAGCACGTTTTGACGACAGTCGAATTTTATATAAGTATATTTATATTTTTATATCTACATATATATTCGCAACGATGCATGCATGCTCAGCAGTGACGCAATTAAATTTGTGCATTCAGTTGATTTAGAAATCATTCAGCCAATGGATTCTAATTGATTGTCGCTATGAGATGATGATGACTTCAATTGTAATTGGTTATCTGGAAAGTGTCATGGTACTGATTTTCCATATAACTGATTTAATATTGATACTTTAATTAGAAAGTTATTAACGGCTTCTATAAAATCATTTAAAAGGAAGTAATTTCTTTTAAATTAAAAAGCATAAAGTTAATCGAGAAAATTCTACTATGCAGCTTAGTTCCTAATATGTGAAGGCCACCTAATTAAGGC
>CM035806.1:156033166-156170666 GCA_020466095.1 Chlorops oryzae | reverse complement strand
AAGTTTAGGCTAGAGTCAAGAGTCAAGTCTAAGCACTAGAAGACCGTTTTCCTAGAACGCCGAATGCGTGACCAACTTTGCAGCAGCATGTGCATGAGGACAATACTTCTGTATGTTTCGTCTGACCGTCGAATTGCTTGAGAGTTCATACCCATTCTGAGTCGGCTTTATGTGTTTCGGAAAAGCGTTTGCGAATTTTGTGAATTTCGTCTAACTATCTCAAAGTCTAAGACTACACATACGTATATATGTATGTACATATATCTATACAATGTATGTTCGCCAAGTATTTGCTTAGCCAAGGTAAACAGAAAAAAATACCATCCAAACGCGACTACACAAGCATATGGCAAAGCTGCTGCGACTTCAAGATCGTATGCGACGATTAAATTGCTAAGCCGAACTTAGCCGAGCCGAGCCGATGCGAGCCGAGCCGAACTGAGCTGATCTTTGGAATGCCCCAAACTCTTAGAACAACATGTGTACACATGCACATGAGCAGTAGCCAAATGGTGAAAATTGTCAACTGCCTTAAACGATGCTCTCAGCCCACTTGAAGCACCATTCAAACATTCAAGCTCTAAGGCATTCAAGGTTCGATAAATTGGCTTTCCGAGTCCAAAACCAAAATCAAAAAAAAAAAAAAAAAAAAAACTTTCGAAAATTTTTCCGCTCGATTAAAGGCCGATTAGATTTGGTAAATCGTTCCACAGTTACACGTTCACAGGGTCAATGGTTAAGCCGCCAAATGACTCGAGTAACTGAGAGCGAAAAATCGGTAATTTGCCTTCACTTCGATATGATATTTTGCTTTATTATTAACGGAAAGTTTTCAATTTCCAAAAACGTTATGCATTTACTTTTTTTTATTATTTATTTATTTTTTATTTATTTTTTTTTTTTTTTTCTTTATGTTCTTGTAGTTTTTAGCCCACTGTAACAGTTCGTGCGCCTTTTACGCATGGTATTTCAACATTAAATCTCGCTTACTCACTCCTTTCCGTTCTGATACATTTCTCACTCCCTCTTCTTCAGCCATTTCTACTTTTTCCCACTGTTTTATTTATTTATTTATTTTTTATGTTTTTACTTCCTTTTTTGATTGATTTATCGCATCCACGCTCCACGGTGTACGCGTTCGAATTGTAAATATCTTAACTTTAGCCTTGTCGCTTAAGAGTCTTAAAAGCCCCATAAATACTGACCCCTGAGGATACATTTTTGCCCACCTTAAATTCAATTTCGATTTGAGTCTCAATTCCAGTTCCAGTTCCACTACCATTTCCACAATCAATTGCAATTCCAGTCCCATTTTAACTCCCTTGCGTCCAGTCCAGTCCCGTCCCGTTCCGTCCCGTCCGTTCCGTCCCGTCCTGTTCAGTTCAGCTCAATTCGATTCAATTCAAACCAATTCAATACATTCAATGTGTACCTTTTCGATATCCATATCCGAACAAGCCATAAATTATCGATGCAAATCACTTTTCGCACCTACCGCCGAAGGTGATCGTGTTCGCATGCGGTTCGGTTTGCTGTTGATGTTATTATTGTCGCAAGTGTTATTGTCATTAAGGAAATTTTCCATATAGATAGATACATGCATGCATACATATATATCGCTTCGAGTGTGAAAAACAAAGAAAAGCAATTCTGAAAAGTCTGAGAATTCCATCGATTCTCCTCGACTCACGAGGAAATCTATGATATTGTATTTATTACCTAAATAAATTCTTCAGCGAATTCCATTTCATTTTTCATTCGATTCTCCTTCATACACGTAATTCTCCATTCAATTTATTGTAAGTGGTACGGACGAGGAAAAAAAACATGCATCCATTGTGCTTGCGGCATGTCTTTTGTTTTCGAGCACGTGCGCATGCGCAATTGCACAATTCCAGAATGGAGCAATTCAAATTGTCAACGAAGAAAACAAACAACAAGAAAACAAAACAAAAACAAAAACAAAAACAAAAAGGAAAAGGCAATTCAAAGAAACTTTAAAGCTCTGAAGATCTAACAAAAGCTCTTTTGTTTGTCGCTTGCACTCACGTTTAACATTTATTTATTTACGAGTATGTATCTTCTTTTCTCACAATGAAACGCATTGGAATTGAATGAAACGAAATGGAATATAATGGAATGAAATGAAATGAAATGGAATGGAATGGAATAAAATAGAATGGAGCAATGGAGAAAAAAAGCATGCAATTTCTTCCGGAACACGGAATTTTTGTCCTTTTGGAAGCTTCGCAAAGCAAACCGAAACAGTTAAAAGGAACAATTGTAACGAAACGGTTAAGAAATAGAGAAATATTATTGTAACGATAAATTATTGAATGTAAACGACTGAGGAAATCCCTCTACAGCTGACGTCGTAGTCTGGCAGATCCCGCAAAATAGAAAATTTTGCGAGCTTTAAAAAAAAAAAAACCGAAGTTACGATCCTTGTACTCTCTTACAAAAATGCCTTTTATTTGAAATTGTTATCCTTTTTTGGCTGGAAAACTGTTTGCTCTTAAAAGAAATAAGGCCAAGAACGCGCCAGTTTGGGATTCTCATAAAGAAAATCAGTTTAGAGACGAGATGTCTGGTAGGCTCCACGTCAGTTATATTGTTAAAATTAGACCACATCGGCTGCCGAGGGGTATTATTTACATATTGACCAGATGAGAATAAATTGAAAAACCTTCAATAATCTAAGGACACATGACGAAAATGCCTAAAAATTACCGAAAATAGTTATGGGTCGTCGCAATGTTTCTTGTTTGACTGTTCAGCTCAATCATACACAAAGGTATGAGCAACCAACCCATCCCTTTTTTTTTTGTTGCTGCCCCCATTCTTCTCACAGGCGCTTTTCTATGTCCGAACTGTAACTTTTATGGAATTTATGCACCAAGTCCATTAGGTGGCAAAGGCAGGAAGCCAGATAAAATAAAATTCTCAAGAATTGAGAATTATCTAAGAAAACTGATTCGATCAGATGGTGTTATGCCAAAACATAAAAGCAATACTTTACTTAACTCCAAAGTGGACTTAAATGGTTTTTTTGTTCGCTGCATTTGTTCGCTGCAATTTCGAAATTCGTTAATGCATTAAGCCGCAATACAATGCAAGCCGATAAATAAATAAAATAGCTCATAAATCGCGAAGGTATCGCGAAAATATACGAAAAAGAAGTCGAAGTCGAAGACGAAGACGAAGAAGCAGAAGCAGAAGCTGAAGCAGAACTCATGAGCGAGTGCTAAGGCAAGTGGCAGCGAGAGCGTCCTAAATGCTTATTGGCCATATCGCTTTAACCAGTCACTCATAACAATTACGTTATCGTAAAGCGATTGCCTCTTGGCATCTTGATGGGGGCATTCATGTGCGATCTGTTTTAGGGTTTGTATGTGCATGTGTGCATGTATGTTTATATATGCATGTTTTTGTGGATATTTTTTCAATTAAGTAAACCCGAAATGTCCGCTCAAAGATCGACGACCGATGATCGGAGTCGCCCAAGAATTGAGCATAGGGTCATTAAGCTCTCGGCTGCTACACATAGCGTGATGCGGCATCTCAATGACATTACATCTACGTTATTTTACATTACGTTGCGTTGCGTTGCGTTACGTTACGTTGCGATGCGTTACATTACGTACGGTAGTGTAGACAGGTCATCTGCAAGGTCATTCGTCCCTAATTCCACCGTTTTCCCAGCCACACGATTTCTGATCAATACCCAATTTTTGGGCACTACCTAGCGAAGCGCGAAGAGACTTTGATTTGTCAGTCCCACATATCTGACAGTCTTGATGTCGCCGTACGCCACATGCCGCATGCCGCATGCTGCTATCCACTTGGCAATCGACGTCCACCTTCAGTTTTTTTTTTTTTTTTTTTGAGCAGTTGAATGAATTTCTTTGTGAATGGAATTCCCCTGACCTTGAGGCTTTTTTGTTTTTTCTTTTTTTCCGATTTCTTCTTCTTCGCATCTCTTTTTTCTGTTCCATATATTTTGTATGATATTTTTAGTTGCTTTTATTTGCCTCGTCAGTTTTGTTTTTGTATTTTGTTTCTCAAATTTCCCTCTCAATTCGTCTCCGCCTCTAGGTTGGCCATCGAATTTTTACCCAACTTTCTCAGCACAGCAACTGACTCGAGTCTAACTACATACATACATACGTAACTCTGCCTATGAATGACTGTGCGGAAATGTGCGTGCGCGTGTGTGAGTGTCTGTTAGAGTGACTCTGTAAAAGCAGCTTTTACAAATTCAAGGTCAACTCTTGGGGCCGCTTAACGATAGCCCCCTGCGCCAACGATCTGAAGCGAAATTTCGCTGGCCAAGCTGTCAGCTGTCAACGGCAGCGGCAGCGGCAGCGGGCGGCTCAATGCGAACTCATCGAAGAAAGTTCTCGAACGCAAAGGAATGACGTAACATTATGCATACATATATATGTATGTATATTTGTGCGGAATCGCATAGCCATGTTCATTATTGTTATCTTTTTACCGTCTGTCTGTCTGTCGGTCTCTCCGTCTGTATACAGTTTTCTTCCAGTTTTTCGAGATGAAATCAAAATTTTCAATGAAATTTTGAGCTTTTATACATATTCGCACAACCTCTTCTAAGGTGACACAACTCAAACACAATCGTCAATTTTGAGTTAACATATGGAAAATGAGCATAGTTCACCGCCCTACCTCCACAAAAAAATTCTATTCCGCTTATGTTATTATAAAAAGCTGAAATACCCCGTCAATGCCTTGCGTCTTGCTTTGATTGACACTGCGACGCATTTTGTTTTTTGCGTTTTCTGAAAAATTAGAATTTTTGAGTTGTGTCACCTTAGAAGAGGGTGTGCGATATAAGCCTCCGATTCTTACTAAAATCGGAAATCTGGGCGCTTTTCGAATTGAACAAAAGTCGGCATATGGCGTCCCTTATGGCCTTAAAAATCTCCAGAATACTCTTTCTTAACGGTCGTGGTCTTGGAGCCTGTTTTAAAAACTTTTCGAACAGACATGTTTCTCTCGGGTATTGTATGGTCAGGCCCGTCGGACAATAACACCCTAACATGTTTTTCATTGCAATAGCGTCTTAAGTGGAGACGATCTGATCTTCTTAAACCCTGGTTAGGCCGACGGAACTAGTGATTTTAATCCTCTAATGCCACAATTTTTTTTCGTTTTTTTTTTCACTGAAAAGTTCAGATAAGACTAATTTAGGGTAGAGAAACATAAATCTGAAATTATTAGGTATAATTTTTTTGGTAATTTCGAAAAAAGTCTGTCCAGAGACGGAGCCAGGAATAAGAGGTTTAAGAAAAGGAAAATTTCAGTGAAATTTTTGAAATATTTTCTTATGTTCCTTAAGATTTCCTTTTCAAAAATGGGCAATCCGTAAAAGCCATGTGGAATATTTGTTGGCACCATATTTACATATATGTATACTCGTACAGTCGACTCCGGATAGATTCAACTAATTCTTGCAAGGCCTGTTAATACTTTTGACCCGGTTTGGTTTGCTTTATGTGGTTCAAATATGAACCCAAATTTAAATGCAGGGCTTACAAATAAATGTTTTTTGGTTAAAAAGCTCAGTTTCATCAACCTTTGACACTGACATTGTCATCGCAGGTGTCATGCGTGAAAATTTCACCTCCGCTCCGCTCGGAGAAATCACTGATGACTTTGTGCTGCAGGATATTCTGTATTTGCACCGAATAGAAAACATCAAAAAGGCAGTAAAGAAGAAAAGCAAACGAAGCGTGCAAGTTTAATCCAGGTACTTCGGCATCGTCAGCTGGCATCTCGACCACGGAACGAAGGTTGTCGATATTCTTTGAGATCAAGTTAACTTTCATCACGTGGTCTCTTCGCAGCCTTCGCGAAAAGTGCATTTCCATTGAAAGAAAAGAGCTCGTTTAAGCACTACATCGCATATAGAAGTCCACGATGGGTCGGTGTTTTCGTTTATCGAAGCAATATACAACCCAAAAATATCCAAAAATTAGTGATCCGGGGATTTTCCATCCGAGGACCTCCTTGACGAAAAACACCAAGCAGGTCGCCACTCTATTTTGTTAGAAGTTCTTGGAAGTTAAGGTCCCCGTCCCGCACAAACAAAACTGTCATTTTGTTTTCGAAGGAGTTTCTCAGTATTTTGCGCCACCTTGCTGAAGTCAGCCCGGGGAGACCATCCCGTGTTCCCCTATTTTGAAAAAATTCTACATTTCCACTAGGAAGTGAGATGTCAAAGCACACGATCAATCAATTTCTGATCATAATTTGTATCCAGCGATCAAAAGTGCCTTGCTACGGGAGCTGCTCAGCAAATCCCTACCCACGCCCATTTAAAATGTTCTTGAAATTTCCAAAAAAAATTTTCAATCATTACTTCAACTATGTACTTCCACAAAAGATAGCTAAAACTAAAGTATCTAGTTAAGAATCAGCTATAAAACTTTAGCGGAATAAAAGCGCACAGCAATTTGGGTTTTAAGCACTACACTGTGCAGCACATTTTTGAAAGTTGTCGAAAGTAGACCAAATTTTGACTGCGGTTTCTGAAAGTGTTGTTATCGATATCAAAAAGTTTGGCCCAGAATTAAGGGGCGCACTTATCTATATCTGGTTACCCCTCCAATATAAGACTTTCTTATCCACGGGTGCTCAAAAGCCAGCCAGTGGGAAAAATCTAAATTTTTCTAAAGAAACTTCAGGCGAAGAACTCCTTACGGAATACCTTATTTTTAACACATCGCGATGTCATTGGGAAATCGTTCATTACCGATTTCGCTTACCACATCCGATCACCGATTTCGCTTACCATCTATAGCAGAAAGTTTCCAATACGGCGTAAGCAAAAGAGTAATGCTTACTTACTTCATCGATTTGAAACAAACCCTTAAAATAAGTGCGTTCCGTAAGGCATTACTGGTTAAACTTTACTTTCAATTACTGAGTCATACCATGATACAAAGAGAGCAAGATAGTGCCATTTCGGGTACCGCTATTTTGTAGCATTCGCATTGTTGTTGTTTCCCATGCTAAAGTTTAGTTGTGACGTTGGGCTTAACATGCAAAACAACAACAACGAAGCTCTCATTTTGTATTTGTGACATCATCGGGCTGAAATGGCGCTATCTTGTTTTCTTGTATCATGGAGTAATACAAGAAAATTTTCAGGCCTTACGGCTTTCCCCCCACCCCGCTGGGTAGGAAGTGCTATTCCTATGCTCAGGCCTGTTGAGAAGAGGGGAGTGGAAAAGGGGGATTTTCCCCCGGGCCCTGGCTTTATGAAGGGGTCCACAATAGGGATTTTGTTTTTTTTTTGTGGCACTTTTCTGTGAGGACCCCGGGAAAAAATCCCCCGGGCCCCAAATTTCTCTCTACGGGCCTGCCTATGCCCCTGGCATATTCTATGAGTTTTACAAAAAACTAACTAACACTGAGAGTATAGGGCCTGGGCACCTCTGTTCTGTATCTATCACAAATTTTTAGCCCGAGACTCATTAAAAATCTGACAAATGGCCGATTTTTCGAAAACAGTAGGCAACACTGATTACAAATTACTCTCACGATTCTGAACCATCTTGCGTTGGGTAAAAAATTTTGAGCATATTTAAAGGATAATTTTGAGTTTTTTCTTCTGCTTTTTTGGTAAAAAATTGTTCAGCTTTGCAGTGGCAAAACGTTATTACGGAGCGATCAGATGCAGTTAGTGTACTAGAAGAAAATTTCTAGCTATAATTTTTCTATATTTTAATCGAAAAATTTTCACCGTCTGGAGCTATTTGCTAGTGTTGTTAAGAAGAGTTGTAAAAGTCGTAACTTTTTTTTTATAGATTTTTTCAATCTGTAGCCATTAAGTAGACCAGTTGGACCAGTTGGACCAGTTAGTATCAGAACTATCTTTAATGAGACTAGGGATAAGACTTTCTCATTGCTAGGGAAATAAAAAACGTGTTGCACAGTGTTATTGATAGCTTGCTCTGCGAAGAAATGCGTCGGAATTATTTTGATGACCTTACAAAAACTGTAACGACCTAAAAGAACGAATAAAAATCGAAAAAACTCAAATGGAATAACACAAAAATTTATATTAAAGAAATTTAACAAAATCAAGGCAGAAAAGAAAAAGAGACTCGAAAAAATAAGACCAAGAAAAAAATTATAATGGAAATTTTTTTTTTTTTTTTTTTAAATTTCGCAAAGAAAGTTGTCACCTTGCACTTTTTCAAGTTTTTCGTCAATCTCTGCAAATTTTAAAAATGCAGAATTTTAACTCCAAAATCTTTTCAATTCAGTTCCATCCGGTGCAACAGCGTGAATGGCCTGAAAAACGAGCCAATCGATCGCGATATCGATAATCAAAAATCTAACAACAACAAGAAAAACCAAAAAATTTATTGAGAAAAACGTCATGTGAAAAGAGTGCAAATTACAAATCATAGAAAAAGGGGGAAAAGACAAACAAACAAAAAAAAAAAAAACAAATCGAATAAAACAAAATTAGACAAGAAATTCAAATTTCATATTCTCGTGCGCCTAATGTGACACTCGGAACAACTGATCCGAGAACCGATCTATTAACTCATAGCATGACAACCGCAATCTGAGACCTCAACAATTGAGCATTCCATTTAGAGTAGCAGCATTTCTACAATTTGACCTCAAGGCTTAGGCGTTAAAACTTTCATAATGCTCATTCCGGGTATAATCAAGGGTCCACGATCGTTCGTTCGAAGTCTTCTTAGCCCGATCGTGAACCATAAGATAAAAGTTCAATCGAAAGAAAACGTCATTTTGGCCGATGTTATCAAGTGTCATACGTGCGCCGAGACATTCGTCGTCTTTTCGAATATCGATCAAAATCGCGGACGCCTAAAAACGCACTCCAATAGTAGGTGTTAAATTTAAGCAGATATATCAACCGAATGACCTACTGATCGGTCGACGAACTTGAACTCATTTACACTTCTCTTTTTGCCTAAATTTCTTTGGCATTACTCACAGGCGGATATCTACTCACTTCGAAAAGCATCTCTTTCAGGCGTTTATCTTCTTTGAACAGACATAAAAGATGATCAAACTGATGGCCGCCTGCAAGATCCTTTCTCTATCCAAAGGAAAGACACTCACATATTAAATATATAAAAAAAAAATATAAAAAAATTCAATTCAATGCTGGTTGTAGGGTGAAAAGAAATGAAACGCTGCCGTCTAAAGAAATCATCACACCAATTCCCAATCGTTTGAAGTTGGACAAAAAGAGCAATACCTGATCGAACTGTAGCCACCATTAACTTTATTGAAATTATTTCACATTCTCTCTATGTATATCTCTCTCTCTCTCTCTCTCTCTCTCTCTTAAAACTAAAATATTTGTTCTTTTCTTATCTTCCGCAGACAGACTAGCTGTGATAATAATCGGTATAATAATACTTATCCTAGGCATTATACTCTCATCAACCCCATGGCTAGATTATTTTATTTTGAAGGTAAGTTCTCTCTCTCTCTCTATCTGGCTCTCTATCTATCTATCTCTCTCTCTATCTCTCATCCTCTCTCTCTCTCTCTCTCTCTATCTATCAATCTCTCTCTATCTATCTCTCTCTATCAATCTCTCTCTATCAATCTCTCTCTTTCTATCTATCTATCTCTCTCTCTATCTCTCTCTATATCTCTCTTATCTCTCTCTATCTCTCTATCTCTCTCTATCTCTCTATCTCTATCTCTCTATCTCTCTCTATCTCTCTCTATCTCTCTCTATCTCTCTCTATCTCTCTCTATCTCTCTCTCTCTCTCTCTCTCTCTCTCTCTCTCTCTATCTCTCTCTCTCTATCCCTATCTCTCTCTCTCTCTATCTCTCTCTCTTCTCTCTCTCTCTATCTCTCTCTCTATCTCTCTCTCTATCTCTCTCTCTCTCTCTCTCTAATTCTCTCTCTCTCTCTCTCGTTTCTCTATCTCTCTTGAATTCTTTCTCTCCTTCTCACTCTGTCTCTCTCTTTTCATTCTCTCCTCGGTTCCTACTCCTCTCTCACTCTCGTTCTGTTGATATGTTTTCTTATCTGATCTCTCTCTATCTCTCTCTCTCTTCCTCTCTCTCTCTCTCTCTCTCTCTTCTTAAATTGCCTCCTCTTTTCCGAATTTCTTATAGAACCTAAGGCTATGGAATGATACTTTAAGCTTCCATTACTGGCAACGACCGGGAGTGGTGCGTCTAACAAAAGTCTATATATACAATGTCACAAATCCGGACGGATTCCTTAACGGAGAAAAGCCAAGACTGCAGGAAGTCGGACCGTTCGTGTATAGGTGAGTGAATAATGTTATTTTAATCGTGATTTTTCGTGATTGTTCTTGCCTTAGAAACGCAATTTCGCTTAGTTATTAGGGGAATTTTTTAAATTTTTTTTTTTATTTTGAAAGATTGATATCATGATTACCGAGGCGTTGTGATAGTCTCCGCCAGTCCGCGCCAGTCTGTCCATTCGTCGACAGTCTGGAAATCTTATCTTAAATTCAAATTTACATACATACATGAATCTATTGCGAATTGCCATTTCAATTAAGCTATTAATGTCCGATTAGTACTTGAACTGTCATTTAAACTCCATACAGAATCAGAACTTCATGTATAAGTACAGCTGTGTGCGATAAAATAGTAGCAGTGCCGAAATATCTGCATTTAAGCTACACCATTGGACACCTATTACATGGAACATAGCTGAATGGAAGCTATAATTTTAATTTAACATACGCAAAAGCAATAAAGAAGCCCTTAAGACGTAAAAAACAAAAAAGAAAATAAAATAAAATAAAATAAAATAAGAATTTCGCAATTATGAAAGATTGTTATGGGCGAATTCCAATGAGAGCATTGCCGCGATTAAATTTAATTGCATAATAATTTAACTAAATAACTTGAACGTTGAATTGTTTTCGCTTAATATTCTTACTATAATTTTGTTTTGTTTCATTTTCTCTTCTTTATAGTCCCACTTTTCTGATTACTATATTTCTTTTATCGCATTTGGGCGGGGCATCGCCTGAAGGTAGATGCTTGCCTTGTTTTCAATTTTTTGTTGAATTTTTATCACAACGAACTATTATAGAAGGAATTGAAAATTATACAGAATATTGCATACATAAAAGTTCTTAAAAATCATTAATACAATTTTTTTATATTTTTTTTTATATTTTTTTTTTTTTTTTTGTTAATCGACTTAATTGTTTCTTGCCACATGATCTTAAATAAGTGTCAAAAAAAAAATTGAAACCAATGAGAATCGTATCATTCGTGATCAATTCTTACAATAGGTCTGTCAATAGGGATGATTTATGATAGTTTTGTGTAATCTATCGATTTATGAATAATCGAGCTGGGTTATTCTATTTAGGATTCTTTTATAGTGATGAACGTAGCTGTACGTATATCCCTTATCTCTTGTATTCAAAGGTATATCAACAATTGAACCTCTCTCGAACCAACATGTCAATGGCGAATTTTTATTGTGTTGTGACAAAAAAATTGAATAAAGCTGACAAAATTTAAAAATAAAGGTGAAATAAATACTTCGTTGTCTATCAACCGATTTTAATTTCTGGAAAAAGTTGGAATAGCTTCAGTAGTTTTCAACCAATTTTCAAGATCGGTACGTCATTTTGTTGAAAATTAAATTTATTCTCTTAAATAATGCCGATGTGAAGGCTTTTGTAGTGGAACAAATTGGCTTCAAAGTTGGAAAATTTGGAAAGAACTCAAACAAATTCTCTTTGTCATTGGAAAAAAAAAAACCCCAATAAAGTAATAAAATTGCAGCAAGCTTTTTATATTTATCAAAAGAGCATTCTTTTGACATTTTATTGCCGTAAAAAAAATTCAAATCAGTTGATAGACAACAAAGTTACAGCTTGGTAAGTGAGTCAGTGTCCTAAAAAACGGTTTTTGTGTCTATATCTCAGAATCTAGAGTCAATCTTAAAAAAAAACCTTTGGAAGATTTGCGCTCAGCACGGCAATTTGCCGTCAAAAACAACTTTCAGTTTCTCAGATCCAAAACCGTGTATACTTGTGTAATCGTAGCACAAGGATCAGTGGCGTAGCGAGGACTAATAGGTGAATTATCGAGGCTCTATAACATTTTCCATATACTTACGAACTATGCCTGTATCCTTCAATATTATGCTCTCTGACATCGGAGTCTGGAAGGTCAAAAATGGTCTAAAACCCTCTTACGTAATTAATGGACAACCCCTAAGTCCTTTTAAATCGTTCATTCAATTGAATTCGTGCGAGGCCGCCCACTTTGCCCACGCCTAGCTACGCCACACTAATAACGATTATTCGATTATTCGAATAATCGACAATGGCCAACCAACCAATCGAACTACTCGAAAAATATCAAGAGCTCTAGTATGTATGTAAACGCCTTTCGATATCAAAAGAGTTATTTTTGTTTTATCCGTATTTCCGAAACGGAATACCTAAGGGAGGCGGGGTTTTTTTTAAAATATTTTTTTATTTGACTAATCAGGATCGTACTGTATGCCCATCCACAAGGTTTCTTGTTCGGATGTTCAGTTCAAGCTGAAACAAGAACGTTCATGATTAACTGTAATGAATTTGTTAATCGATCGCTTGAGATTCATTTTATAGAGTTTTGACTGTAAGTAATCAAGTATAATATTTCCAAAGGAGAATTAACACAATTTATGGCTTAATAAATTTTAAGTTCGCCAGGGATTAAATTTTCCTACGATTATGAATATAATTATATATTGTATTTATATTTCTAATTAAAAGAAATAATAATTATTGCTCCGCCTGTTCGTTCTATAATCGGAATGATATCATTTACATAAATAAAGTCTATAACACGTGCACATGTCATGCAGAATTGCATTGTCGTTAGTTTGAAGTGATTTAAAAAATTCCCGTGTGGAAAATGTTATCACTTTTTGATTCTTCCTTGCAATTCATCAAGGCCAAGTTCTCCCTCATTTTGGCCTCGAGTTGGATATTTTCACCACGGAGTAACATGACAACAGGGGTCTCTAAGGTCTAACAAAACAAAAAAAAAAAAAAGTGTTTTTTTAGAGGCCAAATTAAATTGTTGTGAAATATCGGGGAAAAAAAAATACATATATATATACCCAGTTTGACTAATTGAAGACCCCATTTTAAGAAAACCGAGGACCGCATTGCGTGTCGGAATTCTCCAAATTCCCGATGAGCATGTCTCAAAGCAATTTGACTGATTGATCGATTGATTTGTTCGACATTTTTAAAGCCCAAAATTTGTACTCGTAGATTTAAGTTCAAGCTTCGAAGCAAAAAAAAAGAGGTGAGGACAGAAATTTGGGCTTGGCTGTGTGTAGTTGAAAGATGAGCTTTTGAAGAAATAGATTTTTGTTTTTTTTTTTTCATTTTTCTTTATGGACGAGGGTACAACATCTATTCGCGCGATTCCCAAGCAGTTGCGATCGAAAGCGACGGCTTGGCAATTGTACTGCCTTGGACTGTACTGTCGACCTCTATGACATGATGCTTTAGAAACTTCCAGGTCCAGTGCGTCATCCCTGCTACATATCATTTGAAAACAAATTAAAATATAAAAAATAACAAATAATAAAATAATAAAAATGAAATGTCATACTTTGCCCCCGTTGTGAAGTACCCAATGTTTGTCCAATGATGAGCGAGACGTGACAACAAGTACGGTGCCGAATACTCCACTAGACGAGGTGTCTATGAACCTTTTTTTTTTTTTTTTTTTTTTTCTTTTTTTTGCGGCTACGCATTTGTGCAAATGAACTTGACATTCAGCTGTTTTTGCCTGTTGCCGGAAAGGTTTATCGCTCGCCATGCCTTTACGAGGAATTTAAGAGCATTGAGCATTAATTTATTTATTTATTTTTTTTTTTGGCATGCGTTCATAAGTACCATTGTACGTGCGACACGATGATGAACAACATTTAATAGCAAAAAAAAAAAAAAAAAAATTAATTGAATATAAAGTTTTGATGTACTCCTCAATTTGATGTTATTTACAGAGAGGATATGGAAAAGGTGAATATAAATTTCCACGATAACTTTACGGTATCATATCAGCATAAGAAAATCTTGAAATTTGTTCCGGAATTGAGTATCGATAAGAATACACCCATAGTAACGCCCAATATTCCGCTCTTGGTAAGAATTTGCCGAATACGATTGTCATCATTTGCGATTCTTGAACATTCTGTTTTTTTTTTCTTTTCATTTTTTTTTTTTTTCATGACACTTCAATGCTCCTCTGTGCAGACCCTGACCAGTCTCAGTCGAAAGCTCGGTTATTTGCTGTCGAAGACCATATCCGTTGTATTGACAGCTGCAAAATTCGAACCCTTCATAAATGTGACCGCCGATCAATTGGTATTTGGATACGATGATGCGCTTGTTAGTTTAGCCCATCGATTCTATCCAAAGCATCTCCGGCCCATGGAACGTATGGGCCTTCTACTTGGGGTAAGTCATTATTAAAATTTTTCTTTTCTTACTTTTATTGGCAATAGAAATCAATAATTTTTTTTTTTTTTGTTTTGTCTCTTTTCCCTTTTTTAACAGCGCAATGGTACACTTACCGAGGTCTCGACTATCAAAACTGGTCACACTGGTATGCATGAATTCGGTTATATTGATCGTCTGAACGGTATGGACCATTTATCGCACTGGAACGAAGCACCCTGTACAAATATAGGTGGTTCCGAGGGTTCTTTCTTTCCGCCAAGAGATATAACAAAGTCCGATGTCGTTTATGTCTATGACAAGGACCTTTGTCGGATTATACCACTGCGCTATATGAAGACTGTTGAGAAAGATGGTAATAATTGTCTGCCGAGAATTATTTCAAGCATATTAAATTCGATTTCATCCTTCATTTTCAGGTATTGATGCCGATCTATATTATCTACCCGAGGATACTTACGGCGACTCAGCTTCCAATCCCGCGAATCAATGTTTCGATACAAATGATTATGCGGCCGTAAAGGGATTACAAAATATAAGTCCTTGTCAATATGGTGCACCGGTCTACATTTCAAATCCGCACTTCTATCAAGCTGATCCGAAATTACTCGACGCTGTCGAAGGATTAAAACCCAATAAGACCGAACATGAAACCTTCTTCAAAATACAACCGGTACGGTTTCTATTACGGGTCCCATAAAGGTCCCATAAAAAAAACACACAAAAAAAATCCATATATTTTCATTAAAAAACGATTTTTCGAAACAGAAACTTGGTGTACCACTCGAGGGTAAGGTGCGTATTCAGTTAAATTTGAAAGTGACACAAGCTCGAGACGTTTATCCTGTACGTAATTTTCGTGACTTCATGTTTCCGGTCATGTGGTTGGAGGAGGTAAGCATACACCGGTTCAAGATTAAAAAAAAAAAAAGACATATTCTATAATAAAACATAAATCGTTTTAAGGGAATTTCGGAACTAACTCCTTCGATAAGACGTTGGGTCTATTTGGCCACCGTGTTCGCACCGAACATCATACCGGTGGCATCGTACCTAATGATTGCTAGCGGTGCTCTTGCCATTGTATTCGTGTTCGTGCGTGTCTATCAGAATTTCGTCTTCGCACGAGACCCGACACTCGAGATTCTCGAGATGGGGCGCCGATCATTGCGCCGTGGCAGCAGCTTCATCGCACAACATCAACATAAAGTTCATACACCGCGAAAGCTATACATTACTCAAAACGGTGCCGAGCACTTTATTGGACGACGACAGAGAAGATTCGGTGCCGATCATTAACAATGAACTATAATAACCGAAGCGAATCGATCGATCGCGGGACAATTTCGAGTCCTCAGACGAAATTCTTCTTTAAAAACGGGAACAAAAAAAAAACAAAAAAAATTGTGATTTCAACTAATTCTAGACAGGAGATAGTGTGTCACGGTGTGATAATGATATTGTAATGTGTTGTTTGTTGTGTGTGTTGAATTTTCTGTTTTGTGTTGTGCTACGTAGTGCTACGTTGTGCTGTGGTATGTTGCTAGTGTGAGCATGCCTTCATTTAAAGGCCACTATATATTCTCATTAAGGCATTCTAATGTAGCTTTAAGAATATTTTTCGGGGTTTTTAGTTTTTTATTTTTTTATTTTTTTATTTTTTTTTTATTGTCTTTTGTAGAAGTATGTATGTATGAATGTGTATTCTATGGGCTCATTAGGTTAACTAGACTAAAATAATTAGTCACTAGAAAATGGAAATATTTCGAATAACACCTTCAGAGCAGAATTTTTAAGTGCGCACAAATTGTATTGCAACTGATGCCAAATTGTTCGTAGATATTTTGTGAATATCTTGCCTACGTTTATTCTTTAGATATAATTAAACATATATATATTTATATATATATATAAATAAATATATATAAATGTATACATGCATGCATATAGCAATCTTGATGTATACAAATTTGTATGTTGTCTACTTTATTGATGGTTCAGAGCGCCGTCATGTTATGTTGTGTCACATAGAATCACAAATAGGGTCAACCATGACCCAGCAGGAATTGTCATAGCTGGCAGCAGCAATTCGATGACTTAATTGCCATGTTAAATATTTAAAGATCAAAAATATTTTTTAATCATATGATATTGAATCATATCATGATTTCGAAGAGATGCGGAAATGAAAATTACTTGGCATCAAGCATGTTGCATTTCGAACATTTATTCGACCAATGGACAAATAGATGGATAAATAAAAGAAATAGACAGACACACAGACAGATAGCCAGCCATAAAACACAATTAGAAGAGACAGATAGACAGCGGAATAGAGATCGGCAGACAGAAAATGCAAACAGCGAGACAACGTGATAAAATAACCATGCAACGCACAAAGACATTTCCGGCTGGGGTTTCAAGTCACACATACGCATACACACAACATAGTCTTAATCGTAAATGGAGATTTTCTTTAAGTTATTTGACATAAAATTTTTATGTTGCTACCGTTAAGTACACCCTCATTTAGCCTAAAGGAAAAATTCGAATTTCGCGTGCTTGGCACCCAAAAATATTTTTTCATCATTTTCTTTTAGTTTTTTTTTTACCCAAATGGTAAATATATATTTTAATATATTTCTATCATTGGATTCCATATATTTTGGCTTAGGAAATTTCGCAAAACTGTGTTTTTGTTTTTTTTTTTTTGGGATCGGTTTGAAGCATTATTATCGCTTTCATTTTCGAGCTCGAATGCCGATTACCAACTACCGAGTACATTCGGACTCACTTCATACATATATTTGGATGTGTTTTTCATTTTGTTTTTTTGTCAATTCGCTAGTCATTTTCATCAACAGAAAAAATGAGAGTAGATTATTATATTAATAACCATAAAAAAGCTATGCGAGAATTATGAGTTCACTTCTTTATACGAACATATATTTTAACATAAATATAAAAATAAACATAAATACATAAATGTCTATATGTATATTTTTACATATAAGTATTTTAAGTCGAAATAAAAAATTGAATTTTTCTAGCTAAAGTAAAACAAAAAAAAAAAATAATAATAATAAAAAAAAATTCAATTATTTATGTAATATTTTTTGTTGCCTTGTCCAATAACTTATTTCGATTATAATCTTATCGTCCATTTGCAACAACACTTCATTCAAAATGGTACATTTGTATTAAATGAAAAATCCAAACGAATTGCGTATTAAAGTAAAATCAAAAAAGGAATAATATACGTTGAACGATTTTCAGAATCACATTATAGCCTCGATAAACGGAACGTCGCACAGTGGGCCGCATAACGAGGATTAATTCAAAAAATCAAAATCATTTTTCATAAACGATTTTGATACCTGGTTAAAGCTAAGTGTCCACTTCAATCAAAATTTTCGTTTCCATAAAGCAACACACGTATAAAAAACGAAGCGGAATGAAATCGAAAATTTCATTCGATAACATTTCGTTTGCCTGATTCCACTCAAAACGAAATGAAAAAAAAAAAAGTACTTTGGAGACTTCAAAAAGCAATATTTTTCGTTAGAGGTAGCACTGACGAAACGAAATAAAGGAACTGACATTTATTTCGTTCGATAATTTGTTGAGCGCATCGAAAGCATTTGGGTAGGTCGAATGTTTTTTATAATTCTTGCACTGAAACTCAATAGAATTCAATGAAAATCGACTGGAAATCGTATTTCCAGAAGAAATGACCGACGCATGAATACAATTTCAAAAATTTTGCTTATTATTTATTGTTGCTGAAAAACTATCATTTTTCTTAACCATCGATGGTTCTAAGTCCCCATGTGTGATGAGTCAACATCAGTTAGTCAATGTTACTCATCTCTAATTAAAACAATCGCGAATACTTGGCGATATGAAATATTTTCCATTTATATAAGAGGGAAAAAGTTTTTCAGTGCGTTTCAAAAACCATCGAAACCATCGATGCTCACAGTATCGATAGTCTTGCATCTCTAATTTTTTCGATTCTACACAACGTGACGTCAAAACGAAATAAAGGTACAAGTCTCCAAAAAAAATTTTTCATTGAAATGGACAACGACCTTAAAGTGCATAGATGGCTGCATCACAAAACTACTTTTTTTTGGATTAATTGTTTATTAACACAACAGTGCTCTGTCAAAAGTCACTTTTTGGTAAGCGTTTCCCGCGATATGGAAAAAAGTAATTTTTGGTTTTTTTTTTCATTTAAAAATTTGAAAAGGAAAACAATATTTTTATAAATATTTCGGCATGTAACCTTCAACTTCAGATTTTCTTTGTTATATTTGTTTGGAAAAAAAATATTTTTTTTTATGTTTGTGTATATATATTTTTTTTTTTCAAAAAGAGACTAAAAATATAGCATTTTTCAAGTTCATGAAGGCTTTCAAAAGTGAATTGGACCGAATTGGGTAAAAGTGGTTTTAAATATATAAAATTAGGAGTTTTTTGTTTTAAAATCTGAAATAAAAAGTTGCGCATGTTTGCGCGATTTTAAGAAGATACAGTTTTTGTGAAACAACTCGCATCGAAAAAATGGTTTTTTGCATTAAATTGCTTTACTCGCATGAGACGTATGCGACGTATACGTAATGCAACTGCCTACAATTTTTTTGAAAATAACATTGCTCATACGTCAATTTGTACAAATTTTTATTATGTTTTTTTTTCTCCCCAAAAAATAACAATTACATTTTGTTGAAAAATGATTTTTTTAAGTAAGTAACCAAAAAATACAAAAATCTTCAACTGTCGCTGAATTACCTAAGCCTCGTTTTGGGACCCATTCAACCCACTTTGCGTCGGGCACTATGTGTTTTACGTCCATATCTTCTTATTATTGCGTGTTCATTGGGTTTGAGCAACGATTGCGTGCAATCGCGTTACGCCTAGAAATAGAACGGGTTGCAATAAATGCGACATCGGGTGTAAAAACTGATGTTAATTCTGTTTAAGAATTCCCCATAACTTCCATGAACCTCAGTCAAGAACTAATGATGGTCCATATAACGAGTCTCTACTGTCGAGTAGAGTTTTTGATTCCGAACGCTACTCACTCGTAAAACGCAACTTAAAATTGCACTCACAATGCAACGATGCAGCGTGCCTTAAAGGTTTCGAGTTAAGTGAATGTCAGGAACAGAAATTACATTCGAAATATAGAATTGAAAAAGTTGCTTTTCCAACGAAAAGTCCAAAATATGTTGCAGCAAAAGAGAAGCGTGAAAGTAATGAATGTTTTTTTTTTTTACACATCTTTAGGGAGGCACATTTGTGACTTTGTTTGTTACAGGTAAATTTATGCATTGAAAGCTCTAAAAGGCACTGTGACGTCCAAAATTTCGACACGTAAATATTAAGGAAAGACTTTGCATTTCCCAAATTATCGTTTCAGAAAGTTTACACCCAAGCAAAGAAAAAAGGACTTGATCTTCGCCCAAATGATTGAACATCTTATTTTGTCTACAAAATGGAGGTTTTTCAAATGTCCTCAAAAATTAACTTAATAGTGGGATCCAAGCAGGTTGTGCAATTTTTGCACCCTCGCAAATTTTGCGTTTGTGCAAATTTATTTTGTACTTATTTGAAAAAAAAGTTCCGCGCATCGATTTTGATGGGCAAAATTTGCGCCATGTTGTGTGGAAATTTGTAAAGCTCAAGCCTACTGCGTCAACCATTTCCATATAAAAAATTTGTTTAAAGTAACGGCGGCAAAATGAGCAAAAAAATTGCCTGATTGCCAAGGGACTTGATGTCCCTCCCACCCTCATATCATCAACTACTTATTTGTGGCTCTATGATAGCGTAGGGGATGCGTAGGAAATTTTTCTGTTTTTTAAATATTTCAAAATCAAAGTTAAGCAAAATTTGGCCTTACTTTGAGACATTCAGGGCAATTTTCCCCTAAGAAAAGGTGGTCATATACGACCAAATAATTTACGAACGGCGATATGAACGCTAAGAAGCTAATGTGGCAAGATGGCTGGCTAAATTAGCCTCTTTCAAATTAGAAGCCATTAGTTATCGTATATCCTTTTATTTCGAAAGAAGCTGAATTTTGAGAAGAGCCTTATAAATATATCTTAGTAACAGTACCGTAATATACGAAATCATTTTAAAGTCTTAAGCATAAAGAATGATGGGCCTGAAAGTCTGAAAAAAATTCAGAGGCTGTGAGCACTTAATCAAAAAAATTTTAATTCTTAGCCTTCTATAGCGATTCAGTCCAGTGCAGTGCATCAATCTCTGTTGAAAAGCCTAAAAGTAAAATAAATGGCGCAGTAGCAGTAACAACGACAAGAACAGCAGCAAATCCAAAGCGAAATATTGCATCAAAAGAACGTCAATCAAAAGCTTCAACGTTCTTTTCATTCGCTTCGTTCAAGAAGTCATTTCGTTAGATTGAGAGCATACTTTTGGAATTTTTTTTTTTTTTCATTGTGGAGCTTTATTTCTGACCGTTGAGAATAACTGCTCGTATTCAGTGTGTATTGTAGCGCCATGGTCACATATGTATGTATATTAGATTTGAAACGATGGGTCCATGCGGTGATATCCTGTGTATCATCGCCGAGTCAAGACTGAAGTTTTTTTCTCAAATTTTTTATTTTTTTTTTTATTTTTTTTTTTTGAATAAAAAAATGCTTTGTCCCTCTCTGCTGGCCAACACTCGAAAAACGACAACAGAAAAAGTGGCGGCAGAAAAAAATTTTCCTTTACATCAATCTCGAGTGTGTGGCTTTAGAGAAGGTTCTTACGAGTAAATAAATGACCCTTCCATTCGAGTGTTTAAGATTTGTGTGCAAAACAACGTGTATAAAGAAATTGAGTTTAAAAAAAAATAATCGATTAATTAAGTATGAGAGCGGGGGGAGGAGGAAGAAAGTAAGAGAGAAACAAAGAGGCAGAGGAAAAAAAGGAAGAGGAAGGGTAGAAAAAGGAGAAAGGAAGAAAGAGTGCGAGAGTGGAAGAGGAAGAAAGTGGAAGAGAGTGGAAGAGAGTGGAAGAGAGTGGAAGAGAGTGGAAGAGAGTGGAGGAGGAGAGTGGAGAGAGAGGAGGAGAGAGGAGGAGAGAGGAGAGAGAGGAGAGAGGAGGAGAGAGGAGGAGAGAGGAGGAGAGAGGAGGAGAGAGGAGGAGAGAGGAGGAGAGAGGAGGAGAGAGGAGGAGAGAGAGGAGAGAGGGAGAGAGGAGGAGAGAGAGGAGAGAGGAGGAGAGAGGAGGAGAGAGGAGGAGAGAGGGAGAGGAGAGAGGAGGAGAGAGAGAGGAGAGAGGAGGAGAGAGGAGGAGAGAGGAGGAGAGAGGAGGAGAGGAGGAGGAGAGAGAGGAGAGAAGAGGAGAGAGGAGGAGAGAGAGAGAGAGAGAGAGAGGAGAGAGGAGGAGAGAGAGAGAGAGAGAGGAGAGGAGAGAGAGAGAGAGAGAGAGAGAGAGAGGAGAGAGAGAGAGAGAGAGAAGAGAGAGAAGAGAGAGAGAGAGAGAGAGAGACGAAGAGAGACGAAGAGAGAGAGAGAGAGACGAAGAGAGACGAAGGAGAGAAGAGAGACGAAGAGACGAAGAGAGACGAAGAGAGAGAGAGAGACGAAGAGAGACGAGAGAGAGAGAAGAGAGACGAAGAGACGAGAACGAAGAGAGACGAAGAGAGACGAAGAGAGACGAAGAGAGACGAAGAGAGACGAAGAGAGACGAAGAGAGACGAAGAGAGACGAAGAGAGACGAAGAGAGACGAAGAGAGACGAAGAGAGACGAAGAGAGACGAAGAGAGACGAAGAGAGACGAAGAGAGACGAAGAGAGACGAAGAGAGACGAAGAGAGACGAAGAGAGACGAAGAGAGACGAAGAGAGACGAAGAGAGACGAAGAGACGAAGAGAGACGAAGAGAGACGAAGAGAGACGAAGAGAGACGAAGAGAGACGAAGAGAGACGAAGAGAGACAGAGAAGACGAAGAGAAACGAAGAGAGATGAAGAGAGCGTTGAAAGGGCTGTGAGGTGGCGTTGAGAGAGATAACCAAATAACATACGTACCACGGGTCGAATTTTGCTGGTCCCATCTTTCCAATCTTCCATTTGTCGCTTTCAGCTCGCTTAATAAAATAATCGAATGGGACGCTAGGGCTCATTATAATATCGTAAAATTTGGTCAAAGAGCTGTCAAATTGAAATCGAATTGAATTTCGGACGCAACTGCTGCGCCATCGAATCGTAAAAGAAATGTTCAAATTCGTTTATGAACGCTATAAAAACCAATAAAATCGCTGTATATCAAAGCAATTTGCTACCGCACAATGACGGCGATGATGGTGACGATGGTGATTCCACTCCCTACCCTCCCGCTAGCACCCCTATCAACTCCGCGCGCCACACACACACACACACACACGCACACACACTAGGCAGAACACTCAGATTGATTCCATTTGTTTGGTGCAATTTCGGAAATCATAACAAATCTGTGAACGCCGTCATAAAAACTTTATCGAGAACAAAAGGCATCGAACCCACGAATCGATTGCATGGCGGCAAGGAGTCATGGGGGCGAATTGGAAAGCTACCGAACGGTCGAGAGGCCGCAGGACGAGATGGTAAGCTTCTTGGCCATAAAGTAACAATTTGAGCAACTTTTGACAATATGTTGCCAAGTCACTTCGACGAGAAGAATTATACACTGGCCGGGTCTGGTCTCGTGTTCGCTCACTCAATCAGCATGACGGCCTGATTGCCCGACCGTACCTCCTCACTCTCTCTCTCGCTCTTTCATTCTTTTTGCTTTCTTCTTCTCACCCTCGGCCTCTCCATCTCTCTCACTCTCTGGCTTCCATCTCAACCTCACCCTCTCCGTCTCATCCGGCCATTTTATTTCTAATGCATTGCTCGCTTCTCATTCCCACTCTCGGCCTCCTTATCTCTTATACCCCTGCTCTTTGCACAGGAAGCACATTTAACGCAATTTCGATTGTCCTGGAAATGAGAAAAGTTCTTATTGGGCCATGAAAGGCAACAATGCTGCAAGCAGGACCCAGTCAAGGCCCGAGCTGAAAATAAAAAATCCACAAGAAGAAAAAAAAAAACTTTTATTCGCAAGTAAATAAATAACCTGTGCGGTGTACCGTTAAGAGCAGAACGAAGCGCAGCGGCATTTAAGCATTTGGGGGTGGCACTGGCCTCGAACCCTCGCGCCGCCCTCACGTCCTTGCCATCGTTAGTGCTGCGATTTGGTGCTCCGCTCCGTTCGTTTAAATTCTCCTCTTTGTTTTTTTCCTTTCTTTCTTTCTTTTTTTTTTTTTTTTTCAACCTTTTGATTTTGTGACCCACACCAACAGTAGGTACGGCATTTAAATATTTCATATATCCTGTCATCGAACACACAGGACGATTTTGATAAGTCATTTTTGATTCCCGTTTCAAAATCTCTTTTTGTCCTATTAAGGGACGAAACGTTTGTTGTTTTTTTTTTTTGTTGCCCAAAAGATACCATAAAATTGGACAAAAAAAAAACATTTAATCTTGCATTGTTGAAAACGTGGGTCCTTCTTCTCGGTGTGTCTCTTCCATGGAACGACTGGACCATTGTGAATAGAGTTACGGTGCAGGGCCAATCATTGGCCAAAGGTCTTAAGGTCCAATATCAAATGGTAATTCTTCCCGATCGCAGAGCCTTAGGCTATTTGTATTTATGATACAATGTAGCATACGCGATGTTCGACTTCGGCCGATCAATTTTCTTTGTTCCTTTTAACCCTCAATGAAGCGATGGGAGCACGTAGCTATGCGCGGACACGGGATTGTGCAGTGTGCTGCAGTGTGCTTCGTGCGATAAATACGATGCCCGTAAGCAAGCGAGGAAACAACGAAATAAACGACCCCAAGCGGGGAGCTCACTTGGCGTCAGCTTGTTGCCCACTTAGAATATTTTAACGCATTTCTTTTGCGCTGATAGAATTTCTTATGAATTATACAAGAATATTAAATTCATGCAAGCAGAAGCTTGTTTGTAAGCTACTTGCCTGCAATAATATTTTCTTTATTATATCCGTTCAGGCGATATTTCAATTCGTGATATCCTCATTCGTGCTCCGCAGCGTGAGCGCAAAGACGAAAGAGAACAACAGAGCGTGAGAGCGTGAGAGCGATGGAGCGATGGAGCGAGGGTGCTAGAGAGTGAGACTTTTGGTTTTTGCCTATTCGCTTTTGGGATAGCTACCGATTGAGATGTTCCTTTTAATACGAAGGTAAGAAGAATTGGCCAAAGGGAGTCGTGATTCGTGTGCGGTGTGCGGTGTGGATTGCTTGGATGGAGTGAATCGAGCGGAGGAAGAAAGCTCCGCAGCTGTTACGTTATGCTAAGAAGTGCCTTTTGCAGCCTTCGCACTTACAGTTATAGCTTTCGCGCATCGATTTCATGTTGCCAACAGGGTCAGGTCCATGGAATGGTTGGGCTGTCGGTTGGCTGAATAGGATGGTGAACCGGCTGGTTGGTTGGATGGAGTGAAGAATGGATGGATGAATAATTTGGTTAAATTGTTATTGGCAATCGAAATTGCCATTGAATTTGCCAAAGTTTTCCTTTCGTTGTTGTTGTTGTTTTCGTTTGCATCTCTAATCGTTAAATCCGGCGTTGGGCCTTCGTCTTCGATGCCAACGATTAGCATTCAACGTCAAAGTTTTGATTATATAGAATGATCCGAATTAATCGGGAAAATGGAGAATGATGGCTGCGATGATTATTCCGATAATGGTCGATAAAGAAATGCGAAATTGCTTGCGGCTTAGGATTGCCATCAATTGCCATATGATTGCCTCATTTTCCTTTCTAATGAGAATTGCGTTAATCCATTAGTCGTACGATATGAAAAGCTCTTTTATATATGTGTATACTTTATTTTATATATATGTATATATATATGAATATATATTTATATATATATATGTATGTATATATATACAATATATGTATGTATATGCATGTATAAATAAAATGAGGATTTAATTTCTTTTACTTAAGCTTAAGCTTAAGATCTATACGTAATCTAGAGACTTGCTTAACTCTGTACAAATTAACAGGCGCACAACAATCGAGATTGCGACCGATTGATCGGTTCGTCGGTCGGTTGGTCGGTCGGTTCGTCGGTCGGTCGGTCTCGCAGTCGAACGCGTTCCGAAAAAAGAACGCTTTCGTAGCTAAGAAAAACTCAGGGATGAATGCTATGGAAATCTTAATAAATTTCAGTAATGCATGGGGCGATTGTACCGATGATTCGGTGTTCGACTTGAAAACTGTGAAATCGTATCGTCGCCGCCGTTACCTGCTCCAGCCGGTGGCGCAACCAACAGTATGGGCTGCAGATTTAAAGATTTCCGTGAGCCAGCTAGACTAACGGCATCCGTAATGTAGGCATTATTGATTTCACCTAAAAAGAAAATAATAAAAAAAATTTTAAATCAGTTTTCAATCATGGAAAATTGACAAAACTAATATCTCACTACCCCCAGCCAGCCATATGCGGAGTGCTCTGCAAAAGACTGTAGGTAAAAGGAATCCTTTTAAAGCAAAGCACATAGTTTTTTTCCAACAAAAATTTAGAAGTTGCTATTTTTTACTCTAATTTCTGGCAAATTATAATAATTATTCTATTTTTCCAATTTAAAATTTTTTTTTTTTTACATGAAAGAGTATTTGCTATATTTCCAGCAAAAAAAAAAAAAAAAATGCCAATAGCATTGGATTTTCACATAAAAAAATTTCTCTATTTGGACTACAATTTTAATCTGCAATTTATTGAATAACATTCATTAAAATTTTGGAAATTCAAAAATTGAAAAATCCTATTTTTTCCACCGATGCCCCCATGTGGGTAGTTTTAAAAAGAGGAGGCTTTCAAGGATATACTTATATGTATATATTGCACACCAATCACTAAACCGGCACAATTAAAAATAGATTTCTTTCCTTCCACAAGAAAGCACAATAATCCTCATTTTGTTCACAATGGAGAGATCTTTTCGTGCTCAAACAAGAGTAGGCCATGTTGGCTTAAAGTTTGAGAAAAAGCAGTACCTACAAATCGCTGCATCCAACCTTGACCGCAAATGTTTATTCTATTATTTTTGAATAACAGTCGAACGTCATTGACGTTTATTCTAATTATTGGCTAAGATATTGTTAATTGTATTTTATCATTCATAAAGTACATTGCCTAGAGTTTCCAAGCATAATTTAAAATATACATAAATAATTTTACTTTTGGTCTTTATAAGCCGTCCCATATTTGGGCGCTCACTTAACATATCCGCAATTTATCCGGCTATGGAAGATGCCCGCTAATAAAAGATGCATTTCTTTATAATAAAGAACGCTGCTTATATAAAATTCAAATACAATGTTATTCGGTTATAGAAACTATTGTCATGTGGGAGTATATGAAAAACGTAATTTCACTCTACTTGGCACAGTGGGAATCCATGTTTTTTTTTTAAATATTTTTAAATGTTTCTCTTGAATAATAGATAACATTTGCTACACACATTGGCATTGATAATATTAGGAAAATTTTAAAATTTTGATCGAAACTGGATTGCCCTTCTTCCGCCTCCCATAGAAATACGTTCTAATATTTACAAATTTCTGTATACATATTTAATTCAAATAAATTTAAATGCAGCAGAAACTCGATTAACCGGATAAATTGTGGCCGTTAAGCATCCCATTAATCCGAAGAGGCCAGACGGACGGATATTACACTATAAGACATTTCGATAGAAAAACAAATTTTTATTGGCAAGGGATGCACGACGAAGAGAGAAAAAGGCGGCAATATGAAATTCCCACGCGTCCTTAGGCAAAAAAAAAAACATTTTTCCATCGAAATGTCTTGAAGTATGAAGAGCGAAATGTATTACGAGTAAGAGGATGGTAGCGTCTTATGGTAAAAAAATATTTTGGCACCATTTTAATAGAATTTTTCTGAACATCATTCGAAGAAAATCGTGCCAAAACCAATGAAGATACAGCGCTTCAAAGCAAGCGGTCCAGCTGCTGTATGTTCAAGAAAAAACGAAACTTCAAATCGATTTTTTGGAAAGCAACATTTTGAAAGTCGGTGAAAACGATACAACAAAATCTTCACCGATCCTTTTGAAATTCTCTTCACTATTTCTTCACCCGAATCAACGGATTCTGAGGAAGAGTTTTTTGTTCTATTTCAAATAATAAAATAACCAAAAAAAAAAAAAATAATAACTAAAGAAAATAATAAAAGACTCTTCGCGACTACCTGTTGAATTGTGTTCTTCTTAAGATGCATTTTAATTTATTCATTTTCAATTTATAACTTAAACATCAAACTATAACATGTTCGTGAAATAAATAGACCAACATTATTCATATCACCAAAAAAAAAAAAAACACCCATGAAAATATTAAAACCCTACCATCCTCTTTAGGAAAGTGTTTCTGTACATATAATAGCATAGAACATAATGTTAGGTTATTATTAAAATCGACATATTTAGAATAACCTTCTAAAAAAAAAAAAAACAGCGTTTATTAAAAAATATTTATTTAATTTTTTTGAAAAAGTGCTAGTGGCTCGAATCAAGAATGTTTGACCTGCTTAAAACTCCACCATTTAAAATTTTCAATTTTCAAATTGAATGGTGGTCCTATAATAAAAACTTCAAATCTAATAAAATATTGTGCAGAAGTAACCTTCATTCAATTCATAAAAATTCACAAATAGTAACATGTTCCGAATTTTAACACTGTGGTTCAATTGTGGAATTTGGCTCCACCCATTTTCTGTATAGGGAGGCTTGGTGGTTTGATTTCGAAAATTTTTTTTGTTCTCAAAGCCTTTTACAATTTGAAATCTACAATGCATACACATATCAAATCAATCATAAAACAAAAATATACATCCATAGGATTTATATATCTTTCGGACGTTAAAATTCGCAAAATATTAGCATATCCTAGCCGAAGCCTCTGTTGCCAGTGCTCCTAGCATGTAAGGTATAAATTAATTTATAACTTTCATTTTGAAAAAAAAAAAAAAAAAAAAAATTAAATAAAAATATTCGCATATACCAAAAGTTTGCGTCTGACTAGATCTCTATAGTAAAAGTTTGCGTCTGGACTAGATCTCTATACCAAAAGTTTGCGTCTGGACTAGATCTCTATACCAAAAGTTTGCGTCTGGACTAGATCTCTATACCAAAAGTTTGCGCCTGGACTAGATCTCTATAGTAAAAGTTTGCGTCCGGACTAGATCTCTATACCAAAAATTTAATAATCCCGCTTAATTGAATCGCTTTTAAAAATATATATTTTTCTCGCTTATTTCAAAATGCTTGACAGAATGAAATCGTTCAGGGACGGAGTCAAGGTTTTCTCATAGGCCAGATTAAATAGAAAGCGTTTTAAAAGAGATCTTTTAAATCGAAAACTGTTGAACATACCTTTAAATATAGAATTTTGATAGAGTGGATCCGGCTGCAGACGGACATGCCGCGTTGCTAATATAAACGCCAATGTTGCCAAGACGGCGCCATCTATGCAGCCAATTATGGCCAATGGATATGCCCAGCTGATTTCGCAGAGTCCCAGCTCGAAGCGGTTCGCTTCTGGTCCGCAAATCTTCCGGAAATCATCCGAATTCCAGCCAAAGGGGAATGCAGCGCATGCAACGATCATGCAAATCGCTTAAAATATTGAAAAATTGAAAGAAAAACGTGTTATCAAATGTAAGCATGAGCATGTGATAAGACAAAACCAAAAAGAACTTTGAGAATATTTAATTGTTTCGATAATCGAGATTGGCACGTAATTAGTACAGCGGCAGCAATGCATAGCTGGTCTGACCGACTCACACGGGGAAGAATGCAAGCAATGAAAAATGAGCAGTGAGAACGTGGTATAATGCATTGCTGGCTCAAGGTCTGGATGGACAAATGAAAAGATGTACCGATGGACGGAGAGAGGGCAGAAGCAAAATAGAGTGTATCGCTTCTTTTCCGGGGCTATGAGCAGTGCACGATCCAACGGCTGATTTTGAGATTTTTTGTGTTTTGGTCAAATTTATGGTAAGCGTATGACAAGTGAACGCACTTTCAGCCTTGGTTAGACACAAACTTACCTGATATTATTTGCATCCAACCACAAATGTAGAACACGCTCGTCGATTTCATGAAAATCAAACAGACGAGAAAGCAAATCGTCAGCAAGGCCATTATCACTGCTGCGGCCATAAAGAGCGTGGCGAGCTGCAACAAGACGAAATACTCGCGCATTATCACTTTTGCACGTATATACCTACATATGTATATAATTTACTGGTCCATGCAGTGTCTCGAGACACAGTGAGACCACAATTCGAAAGACCAAAGCAACTCGTACTTACCTGAAAAGAGAATGTTGGCACTGTGTATATTTGCTGCCAGCGTCGTTTGCAGCTATCGAATATTTCGTCCTTCTGGCAAACTTGCCACAAACCCAAACGTCCAGCACTCTCGTTATCCGGATCGCCGACCCATTCTGCGAAGGGAAAATGAAAGAAACTACATGAATACTAGAATAAGAAAATCAAATAGTCGAACATTATCCATATGAAAGGAGGACTTTCTTACCTGGCGTTACGAATGCAACGATTCCGATAATGGCATAGCAAATTGTGAATATGGCCCAGAGTACGGCGATCGCCTTTGAATTCCGTATATACTTCGTCGCATACAGATGCGTGGTGTCGACATATTCGATTTTAGTGCCCATCGCGACCACTGATCGAGAATGGAAGCCGGAGCGTTGAGGAGTGTGCGCTCAGCTGAAAGAGAAGAAGAAAACATATTCGAAATGAGAAAGTCAAATTGAAATCGAATACAGCATCCGCTTCGTATAGAAAGCATGCGATCTCATCACTCATCGCTCTAACGCGCATGCGTGGCCACGCGTGGCATCGAAGATATCAAACGAAAGCAACAGGTGACGATGGTTTTTGGATTTGGTCGGGATTTTCTTTCAATTTTCCTGTCGCCATCAAATCGTCAATAAATCACTAAATCAGTCACTCCAATACGCACATAGTATACATACATACATATGTGTGTTTATATGTACTGCAAATCGCTCCGCATATATGGAATTAAAGCCATACGTAAGTATTTCGAGTGATCGCATGCGCCAAAGATAGACTTGTTGCGAATTAAAATCAGAGCAATTAAATACGAAATTCCGCGACAAGTTATGGAGATACATATTACAAAAATTTATGATTTCTTTTTCTTGAACACTTGAAATTGGCCAACAGGAAATTTCTTGTCTTGTCAACGCACGGGAAGATAAAAAATGACTCCCCCATACCACATCCCCGAACATCCCTCACCCACAAACCACTCAAATGCACAAAAGTACAAACCGGTTTAGAGCAGAGAGTTCGCTCTCATGAGAAAGCAAATCGTCTCTTCACACGTCCAAATACAAATTCACGTATGGCTATGGGCGCACACACAAATTCACACATGTCACGCAATCGACGGACAAGCGCGGGACTGCCGAAAAACAATCAGAATGAAAAACACTTCTCAATAGAGCTGGAGAAATATCGATAGTTGCGACCATCGATAGTCTCGATAGTCGATAGTCTGAAATATCGATAGTATCGATAGTACTATCGGAAGATACATTTTAAAATGTAAACTTATTTTATTGGAAAATTTGCTAATGATTTCAATCAAGCATGTTTGAGCTGTTTAACATTGAAATATCCACCATTTGAAAGTTTTAAATTTAATAAATTAATGGTGGTCCTATAATAATTTATTAAAATACAGTGCATAAGTATCCCTCCTCATTTAATATCACGTGGTAATATACAAGAAGCCGAATTTCAAAACCTTTCTTACTCAATTCTCCACACTTTGTCACCAGCACTGATGCTAAGCAGTATTTTGGTGACTCTTTTCCCTTGGATATTGAAAAAAAATCTCTTTATTTCTGTTTACTTTAGGAAAGTGATCAGTAAAAATCCCTTGTCAACATTTGAAGTCCACTTAAACTCCTCGATGCCTTGATGCAGCCCCTGGAAAATTTGTATATTCGTATATCCTTCTTACATGGGACCCAAAATGGTAAAGAAATACAAGCTATCATGAAGTTTTAGTTGCCTTCCAAAACGCACCGACGCAGAAAATTATTTCAGAAGTGGTTTAGGGCATAACAAAACTATCCACCGAGATCATTTTCTCATCCCCTTTGTGATTTCTCACATTTCGAGGGGGGCTTGAACCCCCAAAATCACCCTCCGAATACGCTCATAGTTCCCTTTGATGGTATTCGTCCTGAAAACAAATTTCCAATCATTATTTCCTTCCAAATGCAAAACTACCCCGAGAAATGGTACTTTTTTTCAAAAAATTCCTACAATTCTCACTGAATTCATGCTTTCGGAAACGTATATAAAGCAATGAATTGAAGAAATTCTCAGTCATCTCAGTAGAGCTGGAGAACTGGAAGGTATATTTTCAAATTGAAACACCATCATCAACACATCATCAACACATCATCATCAACACCATCATCATCAACACCATCATCATCAACACCATCATCATCACCATCAACAACATCAACACCATCATCACCACCATCATCACCATCTTCAACACCCTAATCGTCGCCATCACCATCATCATCATCATGACCATTGTCATCACCATCTTCAACACCATAAGCCATCATCATCATCATCAACATCATCATCCATCATAATCACCATCATCATCACCATCATCACCATCAACACCATCAACACCATCATCACCATCAACAACATCAACAACATCATCACCATCATCAACACCACCATCAACAACATCACCATCATCAGCACCATCATCACCTTCACTAACCTCACCATCATCATCACCCTCATCATCACCATTACCATCATCATCACCATCTTTATCACCGTCAACACCATCAACAAGATCAACGCCATCATCACCATCAGCATCACCATCATCATAACCATCATCATCATCATCGCCATCATCATCACCATCATCAACACCATCATCACACATCATCACCATCATCATCAACACCATCATCACCTTCACCATCAACAACATCACCATCATTCATCACCCTCATCATCACCATTACCATCATCACCATCTTTATCACCGTCAACACCATCAACAAGATCAACGCCATCATCACCATCATAACCATCATCACCATCACCATCATCATCACCAACCTCACCATCATTATCATTCTCATCATCAC
This sequence comes from Chlorops oryzae, assembly GCA_020466095.1. Taxonomy (NCBI): domain Eukaryota; kingdom Metazoa; phylum Arthropoda; class Insecta; order Diptera; family Chloropidae; genus Chlorops; species Chlorops oryzae. Next base: position 156,137,859 of record CM035806.1, on the reverse strand, counting down.
CGTCATCATCACCATCATCATCACTAACCTGACCATCATCACCAACCTCACCATCATCATCACCAACCTCACCATCATCATCACCATCAGCATCATCATCACCATCATCATCACCATCATCATCACCATCATCATAACCATCATCATCATCATCGCCATCATCATCACACATCATCATCAAAACCCATCATCACCATCAACAACATCAACAACATTATCACCATCATCAAAATCATCACCATCAACACCATCATCACCACCATCATCACCATCAACACCATCAACACCAACAACACCATCATCACCATCGCCATCATCATCACCAACCTCACCATCAGCATCACATCATCATCACCATCATTATCATACTCATCATCACCGTCATCATCGCCATCATCACTAACCTCACTATCATCACCAACCTCACCATCAACATCATCAGTCATCACGAACCTCAATATCATCATCACCATCATCATTACCATCATCATCATCGATAGTTTCGATTATCGATAATTTTGATAATCGAAAGATGAATTTTCGAGCGGCTCGCTCTAATCTAAATTAAGGCATTTTTAGGAATCTGTCCATTTCAAAAAGAAGAAAGCCATCTGTCACCGCCAGCACCACCTTTCCAATGCTAAAGTAAATGTCCATGAATCAAAACTATCGATAGTCTTCAAAACCATCGATGTTTTCGATAGTTTGAAACCATCGATAGTATCGATAGTGCTATCGATTGTTTCTCCATCTCTACTTCTCAATGTGTTGAGGCGAGAAGTCCGATTGTTTTGTTCTTGCCGTGATCGCTTCTACGAATTCCTAGCTTTTGCGTTGTCTTCATATAGAACGTTATAATTGCAACCTTGGACATCTTAGTAGTTACACACTCTTTTACAATACATCAACTTAAAATTCTCATAAGCATTATGCGGATTAACATATAACAAGTAACAAAATTGTCCGAACAATTTTTTTTTGCAATTAAATATTATTACACTATTAAATATACAGGGTGTTCCGTACTAACGTGCTTTTCTTTATAGGGTTGGTAGAGGGGGTCACTGTGAACAAAAAATCGTATGAGAGGGGGGGTCTAAAATGCAACCCTGAGGAGTTATAGGGCCTTAAAGTTTTTAGGCAGTGAGTCGAGAAAAATAATTCTCCCACGATAATGGTTTATCGTGAGGAAAAAAACTGAAATGCAGTTTGAAAGCTAATTGTATGGGCTTTTAAGAAAAATTAAGTTGCTGGTCAAAATTTGAGCCATTGAGGGAAAAATAAACGGTCAAAGTCAAAAATTCTGAAAAAATTTTCATTTTTTCGACTTTGAGAGCCATTTTGGTATGAAAAAGGTCGTATTAACACATACTTTTCTAATTTTTTTCCAAATCTACGTTAAATTTCCTTTAAAACGTTGGTACATTTGTCATACCTTGTTAGCGGTTTAACCTCAGGAAAAAATAGGTTTCAAAAACAAAAACAAACTTGAACTTTTTTTATTCAATTTAATTTTATTTGTAAACTGTTAACGTTCGCATAAATTTAAAACAAAATTTGTTTTATTCTTACAGGACGTTTTCAAATTGGTGGCCGGACCTATGTACGCAACAGTTCGCTCTTTTTAGAATTTCATGACATAGATTTGTATTTGGTAATTCTTCTCTTACAATATTGAAAGCTTCCATGATACGGCCTATTAAAATTAAATTGAATAAAAAAAGTTCAAGTTTGTTTTTGTTTTTGAAAACCTATTTTTCCTGAGGTTAAACCGCTAACAAGGTATGACAAATGTACCAACGTTTTAAAGGAAATTTAACGTAGATTTGGAAAAAAATTAGAAAAGTATGTGTTAATACGACCTTTTTCATACCAAAATGGCTCTCAAAGTCGAAAAATGAAATTTTTTCAGAATTTTTGACTTTGACCGTTTATTTTTCCCTCAATGGCTCAAATTTTGACCAGCAACTTAATTTTTCTTAAAAGCCCATACAATTAGCTTTCAAACTGCATTTCAGTTTTTTCCCTACGATAAACCATTATCGTGGGAGAATTATTTTTTCGACTCACTGCCTAAAAACTTTAAGGCCCTATAACTCCTCAGGGTTACATTTTAGACCCCCCCCTCTCATACGATTTTTTGTTCACAATGACCCCCTCTACCAACCCTATAAAGAAAAGCACGTTAGTACGGAACACCCTGTATGTACACTGTGCCAAGTAAAAATTTAAATTTGTATGAACAGGGCCTGCAAAAATTTTTAAAACGAAGGCAGGGATCAGTGCTCGGACTTGAAAATTTTTAAAGGTGGAAGATTCTTAAAGAAGACGGGGTAGATTCGTATAAAAAGATGTAGATTTGAAATTGTTTAAAATAGTAATACATATTACATGGTATATCGCATCTGATCATGTAGAAAATTGGGAAACTTACATAAATATTTTTAGGTAATTTTTCTTATCATAAAAAAATGTGTCAATATTTATTGGATGTCGTTAAGCGCCAATACTGCCATTCTTGACAATAGGAAGCTGCCAACATATTTTTCAATAACACATAACATTGAAGCACATTTTTGATGCTCTCAATTATTCTAAATGATCATAAAATAAATAAAACAAAGGCATAAATAAGTAAAAAAAAAAAAAAAAAAAAAACGGTCGATTTGGACCTAGCGTGATAGAAGTGGTAGAAAGTGAAAATAGTGGTAGATCTACCATCAAAATGGTAGAAGTCCGAGCACTGACAGGGATCGAAAATATTTAATGAAATTGATTTTGAAAACTTTAATATGCAATGTTAATTTAAAAATTAAAGTATATTTATTATTTTGTTTTTTATACTTATATTTTTAAAAAATCGCCAAAAAAAATTACAAAATGAGACTTATTTTCTAACTTTTAAATTACAAGATCTAAGGGGAGGGAGTTTCAAAAATCGCCTAAAAGAACTGTAGCTAAAGCTAAATCTTTTGAAAATGCGTAGTAATTTTGCTATGAAATATTTGATCGTTCAGAGTGAGCCAGAATCACTCAAGAACGACCCTTGATACTGACATTGAAAACTATAAAATAAAAAATCAAAAAATAAATATAAAAAAACAAAAAACATTTAACAGGGTTGCCTGAAAATCACGAATGAACTTTTGTAAATTCGTTTTTCTCTTCTCTTGATCAATTCGTTGACGACCTTTGCAGCAGCTTCGCCTTCGCCTCTCCTGTCAGTCTGAAAAAATTGAAATAGAAACAAAAAAGGTCACCAATCGATGCGGCGGAATTAGTTTCAACTTAGAACCGGAATTCGATCGAACGGTTAAATTTAGATGTGATTCAGAGTTGATTGTTCGATTTGATTTTTGCATAATCTCGTCGCAGAACTGGTTCCAATTCAAACGGAACGCTAATCTTCGGTCATGATAGAAAAGGGCAACCGAGTCGAACCGAACCGAGCCAAGGCGGGCCTCACTCCACCCCGCTACACCCAACGCAACCCTGCCCGTTGCGACCTCAACAGAAAGCGAGTTTTTACTCGCTCCTTCACACGGTGGGACTGATCTATTGGTTGCCTTTCAGAGGCACGGTGGTATTTAAGCTACCAACTAAGACACAAAACAACAACAAACCAGTCTCCTTAACCAACAAATCATTAGGCAATCACATTTTTATTTTTGTGTTTTTCTTTTGCTTTGCATGAGCATGAGCTCAAAAGAAGAAATGCAAAGCATTGGTGTGATTGCTTGGTTGCTGTTTTGCCTTCATTTCGCAACCCCCTCGACATTCAGAACTGCTGAATGCGCATGCGCGAATTCCACAGAAAAAATTCAAATAAAATAAAATATCAGCGGTTTTTGTCCCTCTTTCTTTTTCTCATTTGGCCATGATGATGAGCGCAGCAATTATAAGCACCTACATACCTACATACCTACATACATATCGGACGAACAGAAAATTGATGATGATTTGGCAGAAATGCGATACTTCCAAGGAGTTCTTGCTGTAAATTTGGGAATGGAAATTTCCTCATACTTCATAATAAAAGTGAGTTAAGAGCGTTCAAATAGCTTTCAATTTAAAGCATGGAACGAATCTAAAAAAAAATAATGCTAATCAGGGTCAGGTGTCACAGAATCCGATAGCTGTCGGAATCGAATTTAAAACCGATCAAAAATTCATACAGAATTTAAAAATTTCGCTGTTTTTGGTGTTGAATTGGAACCATTATTGTTCTCAATTGCACAGAACCCTAATTTATCCGGCTGTCTATGAAATTTATATGAAAATTCAGTCGACTAAAAATCCAATCGGATTCGGTGACACCCCCGAATATCAATCATTCAGTTTCAGAGATCGTATTCACGGAAGCATTTCTCTTGGACGGCCGCTTACCTTGGTCCCAAACCAGGCCATTTTGGTATTCCTATTAATTATAGATGTACAGGTGCGAGTCCAAAGTTTGAGAAGTGGGGTGGACTGAGACAATTTGCCGCCCGTCAGTTGAGATTTTGCCGCTTCAGGTAGAAACCTAATTTTCGGCTTTTCTTTTTTATTGATGAATTGTGGATCAGAATTTACCGCCCTTGAAAATTCGCCGCCCTAGGCAGCTGTCTATGCGGTAAATCCGCCACTAACTATTTACCATTCAGGTCAAAGCAAACAAAATAAAAATAAAACTATCGCGAGAATACAGCCCGAATTATGGAACTGCTCCTCAGCGTGATCTGGTGGACATTCTCTTCTTGGATTAAAATTGGAAACCGGGGCTTAGGTAGAAATTTACTTCAGCATAGGTTTTGTTTATTACGGAATTATACATCGTGAATATTTTTTCTCTTATTCTTTTGAGGTTGATCCCCATTTTGAAGGAGCTGCTAAGGACACATTGCGTACACAAAAAAACCGCTGTCAAAACACACATAAATCCATTCAGTTCAGCCCAATTTTTTTTTTTTTTTTATTCACACATTCCCAGCGGGAAATGTCCCCTGATATCATGGATGACTCAGGGTGAGACTTTGGAGATTTGGTATGACATTTGTACCGGAATTGGACAGTAAATATTCACCGGTCACTTGTCGCCGTGGGATTAGAATAGTGTGACTGGTGACGATGGCGAAAAAAGCATTTGAGAGCAGCACACACATTCACTTATCTCCCTAAATGTCAATTTATAGAAAATCAGTTGAAAACTCTATTTTCTTTGTCTTCTCTTTGAGTATTTCGCAAATTTTTAAAAATCTATTCTTAAGAATTTTTGTTCGCCTCAGCCAGGGATCGAACCTGCGCTCTTCGGATTCTGAGACCAGCACTCATCCACTGCACCACTTCATACTAACGCCCAACTGACGCTAAAAGCTTATTTAAATTTTAGTAGCCAATGAGATTCAAGCACATGAACAGCACCCCTCTACGATGCCATGTCCACCAAGGTGTCATGCATGGTACTGTCACCTATATGTCATGGATGATATCACTGATGACTTTGTCATGCAGGAGATAATTTCCCGCTGGGTTTTTACATAGAAATATACATATGCATGTGTACTTTTGAGTGTGGTAATACGTTGCGGCAATGGGAACGAGTTTTTGGCATCGAAACTGTTACGAAAACCCAACCGAATGCAAGAAATCACACATAAGAAATTTTGAAAGATCATTTGTCAAGAAAAAGAAAAACGACAGCGCGAGGACCGAAGACCGAAACCGCTTTCTACTTCATTTCTGTTTTCGGTCTCTTTGTGCTCCGATCGAAGCGTAGTTAACTTAGGTCGGAATCGGCAAATTTTTGAATCTCAGCGTGCTCGAGTTTCGGCTCTCCGCGCGACCCATGGCGTCCATTTGCGATCGTGGTTCTTGTGTTAATTTCAATTGAAAGTTGTCATGGATTTAAAGATGCTAAGTCATTACAGTTTTCTCAGCTGCTTGTGGTATGGGGCGCAATGATTTGGATTGAGCCACGCCCATTTCAAGTCATGGTCCCGGCTTAAACAGGCACACAAATCTCGAGACACATGAGAGTGGCGGAGATGGAATGTCTTTCGGAATTCTTATTGCTCTCTTCCTGGTTTTTTTTTTTTTTCAATTGAGTTCAAAAAGATCCAATACGATGAATGGCGATGATAAAATCCCCAAAAATATTCAAAAAAAATTATCTTCCGTTATTGTTATTGTTCTTTTTTCAGATACTATTGTTGATTTCTGGTTCCTTGTTTTTTATTTCGTGAGAAAAGATAAATCAAAATTTTTTTGTTCAAACTTGTTTGATTTGGGCAAAGAGTTTAGGTAGGTACCTACATATGTCGTTATTATTTTGCTTTTCTTAAACTTTCTTTGGCTTGGTGTTTTCTTTTTTTTTTATTCTTTGTTTTTTATGTACATATTTGTTTTATTATTATTTTTTTCATTTTTTTTTTTTCTAAACGAAAATGAATTTCTCTTTTACTGCTGACCTCTCCTTCTTGAACGATGGACGATCGTTGATTTTTTTGCGGTCTCACGAATCTGCAAATCGCGGTCAGCTTTTATGAACACAACAACAAAAACGACCACAAAAACAACAGCAAAAGCAACAACAACAACAACAACAAGAAACAACAGTGAAAACAACAACAAAGCCAACAGATTTGCGCTTTGACATTTATTTTCTACGAGATCAATTTCGTGTTCGGATTATTCTCTTCCAGAAATCGAAATTCTTCATGATTTCTGAATCAATTTGAAGAAAGTATCTTTCAGATATGCTTTTGTCTTTATCTTTAAATCGAACGAAAAGTTATGCAGGGCACTGTCATTTTTCAATGCACTCAGATCATAAATCATTTAAATATCCAAGAAATAAATCTCTTATGTGCATTCCAATTGTTACATGTACCCAGGCATGACTGTTTCAATTTGCAGTTTTATGAAATCACGAAAATAAGATGCGATTTCTAGTTTTGTTGCTAAAAGTCGACACAAAAAATTAAAAATAAAAATTTTTTTATTAATAAAAATAAAATACGAAACCAAAAGATCAATTGCAATGACAGGAAAGCTGCTCACGACGACTGGTTTTTCTTGTTAAGATCGCGTCCCTGCGCTTTAAGTTTTTTTTTTTTTTTTTCTTCGATTTATGTTGGCCCGTTTCCGTGCTGTAATGGCTAAGTCGAATTTTTCTCACCTTTTTTCGTATTGTAGAATTTGAATTTCTTCAATTGCACGCAAGGGTTAACTACATATATTCTCTGACATCTATTCCAGAAAGCATACGAACACTTTCAGTTTTTAAAACATGTTCTTTCCGCACGTCAATTTATAGGGAAATATCAAATAAATAATGTCGTTAATGCGCATGCGCGAACTCGCCAATACCGTCCAAACGATTTAAAATCTCATACAAAACTGTCGATCAAAAAAAACGAGAAGCAACCGATCTCAGAATCGATAGTAAAACCGATAATCGATAAAAATTTTTACTTCGCGGCTCCTAATTCTAAAGCTGAATTATAAGCCCGGCGACTGTATAAAGCTTAATTATAAGGGAGCTTGGCGCTGTATAAAGCTTAGTTATTAAGGAGCCCCGAGCTGTATAAAACTTAGTTATAGGGAGCCCGAGACGTCAACCCATGTTAGCAGTGATGCCAGATTGTGGGTTTTTCCCCATATTGTGGATTTTTTCACTCAAATATCGTGACATGGGGAAAAGAATGGGTAATTTTATATCGAAATTTATGCACTACATTTAAGGTATATTTACTACTTATGAGAATGAAAATCGTGTTTTCCCTCTTCCAGTACCATGCATGACTCTTTTTGCTGTATCTAGTCGCGTGTTCCCTAAGTGTTGTAAAAAAACTTGGTTTTTTTTAAGTTACTTTTATTTTTTGTTATTTTCTTGATACTTTTATTAAAATATTAAAATATTGTGTTTAAATCCAATGTTCAATTTTGAAATCGGTACGCCCATATTTTCAAAAAATCATTCTGGGTTTTTTCGTGGGTTTTTAGTTTTTGAAAATGGGGAAAAGTGGGTTTTTTTTCAATATATGAGGGTTTTTTATCGATAAAATCTGGCATCACTGCATGTTAGTCGTGGTAGAGTACCCCGAACGTCCCTCGCCTACAACCAGCGTGTCACTCGCCTGTCTTGTCGTATAATATGAACGACGACTTATAGGGGAGTCCCGAGCTGTCCAGCCCATGTTATAACGAGCCCCGAGCCCTCAAACCCATGTTATAAGGAGACCCAGCCTAAATCTAGGTTATAGCGCAGCCCCAAATTATTTATTTTTTAACTTTTTTGTTTTGATTCTCGTTTTTGCCTCCATCCATTCCAAAGCAAATATGAAGGAGGCGGAGAAACTCGAATACATTAAAAATCACATTGGGAAATTCCTGGATTTTCCGAAGAAGGGAATCATTTTTCGGTATGTGTTCATGTTGTTGTGTGTTGTATTGTTGTTGTCATAATTGAACTCTTTGGATAGCGATATCTTTGGCGCATTTACCGATGGAAAGGCTTGTGTCTACCTGAAGGAAATTCTGTTGGATCATGTGCGAAAGAATCACGCGGACGTGGACTTGATTGTCGGCTTGGAGTCGCGTGGATTCTTTTTCAATTTACTTATTGCCGCTGATTTGGGTGTCGGATGTGCGCCTATCCGCAAGAAAGGCAAACTACCGGGCGAATGTCACGCGCTGGAGTACAAATTGGAATACGGATCGGTGAGTAGATGGATTGGAAGAAAAAATTGGGAGAAAAAATTGGAAGAAAAAATTGGAAGAAAAATTGGAGAAAAAATTGGAAGAAAAAATGGAGAAAAAATTGGAAGAAAAAATTGGGGAAAAAATTGGAGAAAAAATTGGAAGAAAAAATTGGGAGAAAAAATGTTCTTTATTATTCCCAGCGTAAGCCGTCTGTCCGTCCGTCCGTGGTCGGATCTCCTCCGAAACGGCTGAACCATGATACAAGAAAACAAGATAGCGCCACTTCAGTACCGCTATTTTGAGCCGAAAATTGAGTTTGTGACGTCAATGAGCGAGAAATTGTTGTTGTTTCCCATGCTGTTCAAAAAAGTAAAAAGCCGGTTTAACATGGGAAACAACAACAACGAATCGCGATTTTGAGTTTGTGACGTTTCCTCTCTCAAGTGGCACTATCTTGTTTTCTTGTATCATGGGCTGAACCAATCAAGTCGAAATTTGGCACACAGGTATATCGGGGTCCGAGTATGATCCTCCCACTGCCACGCCCACATATGAATTTATTGTGTTTTCAGTAAAATTGTTGTTTTTTTTTTTTTCATTTTCATTTCATTTCAAAAGGATATATTCGAAATTCAAAAGACTGCTGTTAAGCCCGGCCAGAAGGTGATAATTGTCGATGATCTCCTTGCCACTGGTGGCTCGTTAGATGCTGCTGTGCAGCTAGTACGCAAAGCTGGCGGTGTCGTTGTGGAAAGCATTGTTGTTATGGAACTGCTCGATTTGGAAGGCCGCAAACGCGTCGATAATAAAATTCATTCCTTAATACAGTACTAAAGCTAAATGTACCTCATCCTCGTACATAGATACATTGCAATATATTTTTGTACTCAGGCTTATGTTTTTGAAAATACATACACGATATAAGTATCCATTCTTAACAGATCTTCAATTCCACAAAGAACATTTTATGAGAGAATTTAAAAAAAAAAAAAAAGGAAAATGTCAATTGGCTATATTCGTGATTCCAGCTTCTAGCCGTACTGAATGGGATCGATGGAACTTAAAACTCCATATCGGATAATTTGAAGCATTCATCTGACTAGAGGGTAAAAAGAAATGATCAAGACATTCGCCTCAGCGGATTTCCATTTATCTCAGAAGCAGCATTATAACAGAGCGATACACTATTGAGATCGAAAATTCCAACGTCCCTGCCATTGGATGATACACGTGGTTTTTGAAAGAAATATGATTGTCGTCGCAAGCAAATATCAAACAAAAAAAAAACGAAGCAGATAAGAAAAACGACAATGGATGTGAAATTAAATAAAATTTCGACATAATTTGCTTATAATTTCTAAGTGGCTCAGCTAGCTTTTGAAAGCTTAGAAAGTTTCATCAGAAGATTCATTTACGAGTCTTTTTTGAGCCCACTTGATGATTAAAACAAGTAAGGGTGTTATAGTCAGGCGAGCCTGACAATAAAATACCCGACACAGACACACATGTTCAAATAATTTTTAATATCAAGAGGTGTTTAAGGCCATTAGGGGCCCCATATACCGACTTTTTGTTAAATTTCTTTATGAAAACCGCCCCTTGGCCACGCCCCAATTTACCAATTTATTTGAATTCTAATCGGAGGCTTAAGTATACGCTCAAATTCTAAGATTCATTGAAATATTTCGAGAAAGTCCGATTTTGAGGCAGTTGTGGGATTTTTCTGACAGACCCTAGTACTGGAGGTACCCTTAATAATGGACCTATCAAAGAAAGTTTTGGAGAGGATTTTTATGGCTACAAAGGAAGCATAAGTGCCAAATTTCGTTCAAATCCCATTTGAATTTCAGGTGTATTACGCAATTTTCAAAAATGCCCTTCGGCCACGCCCACTTTTCCAATTTTTGAAAATCATATTACTTGCCTTTAAACATGTTCAAATATCAAATTTCATCAAAAGATCTTGAAAAATTCAGGTTTTAGAGCAGTTTTTGTGATTTTCGTAACAGACCCTAGTACTGGAGGTACCCTAAAAATGGTCCGATCGGGTCCATTCTCGAACTTGTTCTTACTTATGTCCCCGTGAGCACGCATACCAAATTTTGTCAAGATAGCTCAACTCCTTCGATAAGATAACTGTATACAAACAGACAGACAGACAGACAGACGGACGGACATGTCTAAATCGAATCTCCTGGGGACGCTGATGATTTCTATATACATTTTGTATGGTCTATCTCGACTGGTTCTGGGTGTTACACACAGCCACACAAACGCAATATACCCCCGACAGTCTGCAGGTAAACGTCTATGAAACCCAGAATTTCGGGTTTCTTGTTCTTTGCTCTCGTCTAATGGAATTTGCAGCTGTTACAATTTTTTTGCGCTTCAATAAAATATGTACTAAGAAATTGCCAGAAGTTATGCAATGAACTATTTGGAATTTTAAGCCCCCAAGCCAAGATTAATTTTTTTTAAACGGCACGGGGTTTCTTAACAAAGCCCCAGCCAGCAGTTTTTGAAATTTTCGATCGAAAGCGAGTCGTCTTTCTGATTAAAGCAATCAATGGCCGATAACCTGTCGGAAAGGTTAGTGCCTTAGATCTAAGCTATAGTCATAATTGTATTGTGATTTATAACAAAATAAATAAATAAACAAAAAAATCAAATATCCGCCCGTTTTCTGCTCAGAAATTATACTTTTGTCGGAATAAAATGGAAATCTAGTCGCGACTCTTCTTGCGGGGTCATATTTGATATCATTTGCGAGTCATTTTCGTGTCTTCTCTTAATCGTGCATGATCGATCGTTTTTTATACCCGACACACTCTGTGTCGGGGGTATATTGCGTTTGTGTGGCTGTGTGTAACACCCAGAACCAGTCGAGATAGACCATAGAAAATATATATAAATGTCAGTAAAGTGATAACAGCGTCCCTCAGGTTATGATTCGATCTTAGACATGTCTCGTCTTCTTGTCGTCTGTTGCTGTCCGGTCTGTTATACAGTTATCTTAATCGAAGGATTTGAGCTATCTTGACAAAATTTGGGTATGCGTGCTCACGGGGACATAAGTAACGAACAAGTGAGAATGGACCCGATCGGACCATTTTTATGGGTACCTCACAGTACTAGGAGTCTGCTGACGAAAATCACAAAAACTGCCTCAAAATCGGACTTTTTCGAAATATTTTAATGAAACTTAGAATTTGAGCCTCCGATTCGAATTCAAAAAAATGGAAAAGTGGGCATGGCAAAGGGGCGCAGTACTGGGTCTTGAACGAAAATCACAAAAAACTCGGTATAAATGGGGCTTTTCGAAATATTTTAATGAAACTTAGAATTTGACCTCGATTGATATTCAAAAATATTTGAACATGTGTGTCTGTGTCGGGTATTTTATTAAGTTAGAAAAGCTCGCTATATGACTATAACACCCTTACTTCTTTTTTTTTTTTTTTTGTTTGAAATAAAATGGCTGCGACACTGTTCGGTCTACATATGGCAGGATATATTTCGAACTATCCTCAGAAAGTACTCGATTATTGACCGGCGTCAGGAAAATACAAATTAACTTATACTTTTTATACTTACTTTAATAATCTGCACCGATTCTTTCGGCAAAACGACGCGCCCTTTCGCGGCCGAGTTGACAGAGAAAATGGACGCTCGAATTTTTAACAAAAAAATATTTTTTTAAAAAATCGATATTGCAAAAAAAGTTTGCATACTTTTAGGAGAATTTGAAAAAGAAAAAACAAGCGAGACTTGACCATCATCGTCTTGACCTTATTTTTGTGACCATATTACTTCCCTAATTTAGGTCACAAAAAAGTACAAAGATAAAAGAGTGGACTCCGCATTTGAAATTTGAAGGCTAACGCTCATTTTGAATCATTCGTAACGTGGCGCCCAGATGAAATATGTTGAAGTATTTTTGGCAAACAGGGAGCTTACCCTTGATAAACGAACGTAAACGTAACGAAAACAACCCCACCGAAGGGATGAATTGTCAAAAGCTCAAAAGCGTTCGTCCAAAAAAGAAACGATTTTGGATAAACGGAAACTTTTTGAACTTTGCAAGACTTTTCGTTTTCTCTCGCTCTCTTTCTCCCTCTCGCCACTCGCTCTCTCTCTCTCCTCTCTCTCTCTCTCTCTCTCTCTCTCCTCTCTCTCTCTCTCTCTCTTTCTTTCTGGCCGTCTTTCGCTCTCGCTCTCACTCTGCCGGCTATGCTGGCAATTCTCTTCTCGCGGCATGCCAGGACCACTCTGCAGTCGTTTCGGATATCACTATTTCAGTACGATTGAGCGTACTGTGAGTGCCATCGCATGGACAATCGAACAAAAACGCTGGCGATAAATGTGGCAGAAAACAAAATAACGAAAACAGTCGGAAGACATCGCGCCGTAGATTGCACGGAAATCGGAAAACGGCAAAATCAAAAATCATATTCCGTATGCAATACAAAACGAAGAAGGCGCTAGCAATAAAAAATCGAAAAACGACCGCAAACATCAACAATAATTTTAATAAAGCAAACAACAATAACAAAAAAAAAAAAAAAAAACAACAAAACAAAATACAGATAAAGAAATATCTGAAAATATATGAAAAAAGAAATAAATAAATAAATAAAAAATAAAAACACACACATCGTAACAGGAGCGCCAGAAAATGTTAAGAACACTGATTAGAGCGAACGGCGTACGATAGTGGAAAAACGTTTCGTAGGTATTCCAAGCGTTCACCGCGCATTAATTCTAGACCTGAGCCACAATTGAAGTGTTGTCCCACAATCATTGATTCAAACATCAATTCGTTCATTAAATAATTTTTTATTTTTATTATTATTTATTTTTTTTTTTTTTGATTTATTTATTGACTCATTGATGAGTTCGACATCCAGCATTAGAAGTGCGGCGGCCCCTTTGCTTCAACCATTGTCGTCTTGCTCCTCGAAAGAGCCAAAATATATTCGCGTCTATTTTTGAATTGAAGATACTCTCGACCATTAAGCGGCCAAGCGTGCACATTCGTATAAATATACCTATGAATTATATATGTATGTATATTCGACATACATGCATATGCACATGCATGCATACATATGTGCAAATGTATGATTTATGAGCACACGAGCCCATACTGCTCCTATATGCATGCTTAAGCGATGTATGTATGTACATACAAGGACTGGTACATATAAGTAAATACATATATGTATGTAGGTATACAGTGTTCATATCGTATATATATATATATTGAATTACATCTATGTATGTTCATTTCTATGTAAATAACTTTGTATGAGCAATTTTAAATGCTTAATTGTGAAAAGCAAAACAAACAAAAAAATTTAAAAAAAAATTTTTTTCTTTTTTAATTCTCGCATTCAGCGGAATTCTATTAAAATCAAACTGAGGGCCCAACAATGTGATTGCGATTGCGATTCAGTCAACGAAGTGATTAGCCAAGTTGAAAGTGCTACGCGATACATTAAGTGTGCCAAGTGTGATTGATGGTTTTCTCTTCCCTTCACTCCTCTTCCCCACCTTTTCATTTCATTTCCCTTTCATATGGTTTTCAAAAATTTCATTTATTGCAATTCAATTCAATTCAATTCGATTCGATTCGATGCGATTCATATGATTGCAATTCGTTCGAATTGGCTCCGATTTGTCACATACTTATCATTTGTTGAATTGCGTGTGCTTTGCGCACAAATTGTTTATAAACAAATCACAATCGAAAGTAAAGTGCAATCATTCTTAAATAATAACAATCAAATTTAGCTCAAGTGATTTCAAATGAACCATTCCTATTGTTAGGATAAGAAAAGTCTCACATTTAAATAGGGAAAGTGAACATAAAAGCGAATTGAATTCCAAGCAAAGTAAATGTAATGTGTAATAACAAAACAAAACAAAAAAACAGAACAAGAAAACAGGACGAAAAAATCAATACCGTTGGCTCCAACTGCTCGATTTACATAACTCAGCGCACCGCAACAAGCCGCTGCACGCACACGTACACACGCACCGCGGTAGCTAATTGCTTCGAACGACCCCAATGTGAGAGCGCCTTCATCCATTTTTTGTGTGTGCGAATGATTAGTTCCAGCGATCGAGAGCCGAGCAGCTACACTCCGACGCTGGATAAAGGATTAAGGATGTGCACGTTTTCCAATGGAAGCTAAATGAAAAATTTTGTTTTGAAAAAAAAAAGCGAAGCTGTATAGAAAGCCAAGGAAAGCAAAAAAAAAAAGAAGAAAGTAAACATCAGCATAACAGCACGAATCGATTAAGTGTTTTCTAAAAGGAAAAGTCCTGCGAAAACCAATCTTGAATGTGAAGATCAAAACTGTTTTGAGTGCTACAGACTGACAAACATTTTCACTGTGAAGAGAAAATAACTCAATTCATAAAGTAAAAAAAAAAAAAAAAAAAAACAAGGAGTGCATTCCATAGGTAGGACAGATGACCCGGTTTTGGCCACCTTAAGAGCTTTGTCCACTGTGAAGTCTTTTCATAATTTAAAGAGAAGGTTCGTTTGGTGCCATTTCTGGCATCACAAATAACGGAACGAATTCCCGAGGGATTTTACTTTTCTGAGAAGAAAATTCTCCTTCTTTAAAAAGATAGGATAAGAAAAATTATGGGTATGGGCAGTGGCGTGTCCAGAGAAAGAGTGCTTCGATAGTTCTTATATTTTCCACAGTGGTATATTGAACAATTATAAGACTTTAGCCCAAAAAAATTTTGGGGGCGGCTAGAGGAAGTTTAGAGAGTTATGGACCAAAAACCAAAAAAATCCGAAAAATTCATGCCGTCCAATTTGGATGAAAATTTATATATAGAATAAATGAAAAGTTCTAAGAATTTTGGCGTCAAAATTTTTTCAAGAAACGGATTACAACTAGTCTAGTTTTGGTCTAGTTCCAAACTGGTCCAAAAAGGACCAGTTTTTTGAAAAAATTTTAGTTCTAAAATTCTTATAATTTTTCACTTATTCTATATATAAATTTTCATCCAAATCGGACGCCATGAATTTTTCGGGTTTTTTGGGCTTTTGGTCCATAACTCTCTAAACTTCCTCTAGACCCCCCCCCCTAAATTTTTTTGGCCTTATGTCTTATAATTGTTCAATATACCACTGTGGAAAATATAAGCACTATCAAGGTACTCTTTCTCTGGACACGCCACTGGGTATGGGTCAAATACCCATTCCCCATCAGAAGTCTTCCCCCAAATATTTTAAATAGACGAAATTTACTCTCGAGAAAAGTCAATTCATTGAGAGTTCGTTCCCCGGGAATATTCAGAATCGGGCTGAAAATGTGGGGTATCTCTCGGAATTTTTTACAATATTTACGGATACTCTTTTATTAACGTAATTTTGGATTATATTAAGTTATGTATATTATATTCTATGTCTAAATTATAAAGCCTTAAAGACCCAAACGGCCAGAAATGGGTTCGGTGGTCAAAACCGGATCAATCGCCATCTACGAGGCTAATCCTATAGGTTTAAGTAGTTTTAATTAAACGTCAGAAATTCGCGCTTCAAATCACCACTTGAAGGGATCACCGAAACAGGAGAAGAATTTTTTTTTTTTTTTATATAAACATTTTTGAATCGAGTCTGAAATTGCTTTTCAATATCATAACGGTCAATTCTACAGCTGTGGAATTTTCTGAGGTTTAAGGCCCTCATTCAACAAATAAGGATTAATTATGAATTATTTTCTTTTCTGCATTTACAGTTGGCGGCTCGCATTGCTCACAAATATTTTGGACATAATACCGTATCCGATTGTGTGTTCACATGCCGATGATCTCTTGGAATTCGGGATCACTTAAATGAGATTGGGCGGTACGCATTGGCGCGCCATAAGGCGGTATTTTTTAGTGTTCACTGCGATTGCACTGTTGCCGTTGGCTCTGGTCTACCTTGTGCGGAATGAGCAATTTTACAAGATCAAAGGATTCGATGTGAGTACAGTTGCTCTCGCTATCTTTCTCTCTCCTCTCTCTCTCTCTCTCTCTCGCTCTCTCTCGCTCTCTCTCGCTCTATTTGCCAGTTTATCTCTTAGTTTATTCCTCTTTATTTATTTATCAATAAAAATAGATTTAAGCCCTAAACACTCATTTATAGTAGGTACATCCACTTCGCAATTCCACCAGCTTATTATCGCTAAAGTATACGCCTGTGTACATATATAAGGAGGAAAATAACTATAAAAAAATTAAGTTGGCAAACATATTTAAAAAAAATTTTTCATTGAAATAATTTTTATTTTCGTTATCCCGCTTTTTTTTTCAGTATGAAAAATGTGGCAGCACTGTTCACTTTCAGGGTTGTTAGCATATCTCATAGCTGATTGCATTGTTATTTTTAAAATGGAGTCGATGAATAATAATTTTTTAATGATATTCTAGTGCTCCATATCGCTGTCCTCTGACTTCATAATTTCCAATTTTTTTAAAATTTTTTCTGTATTTGCCGCAAATGCAATTACATATCTTTATGAAGCTTATTTCTTTAAATTCTTATGCATTGTCGAGATTTTGCTTCTTCTTCTTCTTGAAAAACTTAAATGGTGAAAGCCCATAGTGGATGTCTATTAAAAAAAAATATTTTAATTACGCTTGCTAATATTGGCCTAAATCAGGGACTGAAAATAACTTGATCGAATTGAGGGACCCAAAATAGTAATTTTTGAATGTTTAATTTAAAAAAAAATTCAAAATGAATTAAAATATATTTAAAACACTCGTCATTACGGCCGAATTCGTTAAACTGAATGAATATTTAAATATTTTTGACCTTATATTTTGACCTTAAGCTCGAATAAACGCCGAAAAATTATTAAAAAGATTTTTCTCTGAATAGATCAAAATAACAACAAAAGGTTCGGATACATATATGTACATATGTATGAATGTCCGAATGTATGCATGAATGTATAAATACCATATATGTGAATATGTCTGATAATAGCCCAGCAGGGAGTGCCCTACGCATCTGATGATAACACAATAGAAGCTCTCCTATCAATTATTATTCGAAATAACGGACACTGTGCGCAGACAGAGTGCAGTGGCCGAAAAAAAATCAACGAAGCCCCGGAAATCATGCATATAAATTAAGAATTAAGAATATTTTAGATGTTGAGGAACTGTTGATTCTGAATAATAATATATATGCGATTTAATACTTAATTTCAATAAGAGCATTAAGAATTTTTGGCAATTAAAAACTGAGCTCCATAGAAAAAGAATAAAATTTTATATTTAAATGCATACTTTTAGGGTTGTGAACAATTTTTTTTCAAAACCTGTAATTGAGACCATGGGAATTATTTTGATTTTAAGATTCAATTGAGTTGCATATGTGCAATGTTATCGGTTCCACGAGAGATTTTTTTGGGAGACTCGATCAGAGTGAAAAAAAACAAATCGAATTTTAAACGGTTTTAAATTCGAAGGCGAAAGCAATGCAAAAGCAATTAGGATGGCTTCGCCCATGAACGTTCTTGTTGCAACCACGTTTAAACAAGTGCTCCTTAAAGCCATCCCCCCGCCCCCAACTCAATTCCCCTAAACACGACGAACTAATCTATCCATCTATCTATCTGTCGAACGAATATGTGATTTATCTCTGCTGCAATAGGCTAATGGGGTACCCTTAGAGGCACGCTTCGGTTCGGAAGAACAAATAAGCTGAGAGCACATGAACGGGGTAGCGCGAAATTGTGAAAAAAAACATTGAACAGGGTATAAAGGTCTTGGGGCTCTAAGTGTTAAGCGCTAATGACGCGTTAATGGAATGGAATTGAATAAACATGCGAATTCAATTTCAATGCCAATATCGTATGTGATAATCCTTATCTCTATTTTACTTTATTGCCTCGTTTCATCGTACGTTCTACATGGCCTACAGTAAAGATACAGTAAACTCTCGAGTGTCGAAGATACTAAGGCTATGGCGAACCGAATTCTATAGAAGTGGACAGCGTTTTTTTTCTGACCACAAATCAGTTGAACTCTTTATCAAGCTAATCTCGTCGGGCGGAAAGTTCACCTTAAGACAGATGAACGTTTTCCTCCTACTGATGTAACTTTCCTTTCCGATCGGAAGATCGGCATTCCTTAAGGACATTTGGTTCCACTCACTTTACATGGATTGTTTTCGCACTGTTGTCTCGGTTTGAGCTGAATAGCCCAAAAAGGAACATTTTAACTATTTAATATTGATTGGCTATCATATAGGCAATGAAATTTTCAAATGTAAGCCTGGAAGTATGCAACGTGTTTTTGTTATAATGTTTTGGAAAAAATAACGGGACATAGCTTTGGAACTATAAGATTAAAATCCTAATTTCCTTTAACAAATTACAAAGGAATTCGTACTCTTTGAAATTGCATCATTACTTTCAACCATTTTCATATAAAATTAAGAAATTTCGGGGCCTTCTTTTTTTGACGCCCGATTTTGTTCGTAAAAATGTCTACTAAAGATGCCTAAATAGCCTATAAAGTTGGTATATTTTGTAGTTTATGTAACTGAGAACAAAGATTGTATACTTTTCCACCCGACTAATACCTAAAAATCCTGAAAAGCATTGCTTATGAAGAAGATATCTCCAAAAATTTTTAAATGTGGGGCTTTTGAGGCAAATCCGCTGAGCGCAACCTCTAAACCTTTTACGAAAAATCTGAAAAAATTCTCAAAAATACTTTGACCCATAAGCTTTCGGAAACCTTACGTTCTACTATTAAATTGGAAAAAAAAATTTTTTTTGGGACACCCTAATGTCCATACCGTACATCACAACTAAAGTGGCACAAGTCAAAATTTGAACTTTTCTGGAATAACATGGACTAAGGGTTCGCAAAAAAATACACTATGGAAACGTGTTTAATATTATCTCGAAATTGGGCATTTTTTGACTTGTGTCACTTTTGTTGCCGATGTGCGATATGTAGATTTGCATAATAAAATATTGGAAATGTAATCATATAAGCAAAGCAAATTGTGTGCACCTCCTTTGTTTTCATATCTAACCCACGAACCCACAGACTTACCTATCTATCTACATACCTTTTGGGATTAACAAAGCGTGGAAACATTTCTTTAACTACTCTTAAAAACTCGCCCTCATGAAAAAAGAAATTGTTGACACACCCTGGATTAGCACACAAAAGTGTCCACACAAAAAAATGTCCTTTAGTTTTTGCCTTTTTGTTTTGTACACTCAGCTTCAGAAGGGTATATTCGTTTTGTTCGGGTCTCGTTACAGCTAGGGATAAGCTACACAGGTAAAGACATACAATATGCATATTATACAGTGTACTCTCTCTTAAACGGACATCTAGTCACCGAAAAATATGTCCGCGTAAGAGGAAACTATTTGAGCAGCAGGAAGACTAGAGCATTTCCAAAAAGTGGAGTGTCCGCAAGCAGAGAGTGCACTGTATACATATTTCGATAGCGGAGTCGATTTCCGAAGCGGCTGAGCAAACAAGTCGAAACTTGACACGCAAGCATATTGGGCCCAGAGGATAGTCCTTAATGAACGGTACGCAAAGGTGTACAAGTTTCAATTTGAAATAAGTATGAGTTTGAAAGGTGGGCGAAAAATGAAGAAAAATGACCGCGTTAGCGCTAAATGCCACGCCCTCAAAATTTTATACTTTTCATTTTAAAAGACGCTGAGTCAATTTAATGCGGAATATTTAAAAATCATTCAAATCAGCAAAACACTTGCACAACATACTGATTGCCATTCGTGCAGCAATCTCGTGTTTTATTTACTTCCGTATGTATACTGTTACGGTTTGATGTCGTCCAGTGGATTCCGTTCGGCCGTGCTTTGTGATTCTCTCTTCCGTTTCATTACATTCCGTTAGCGTTTGTCAGCCGTAGCACGTCAAATGCGAGACGTCAGGCCTTGGATGTCAGTCGTTGGGGCAGCTTTGATGGCTGATATATGTACCTACCATGTTCGAATTCCCTCATAGAATTAGCACACTAAAATATCCAATCACGGATATTGATAGAGTGAGCATTCCAATTTGGACACAACGTCGGAAGGACTGGCGAAATGTTTGGAAAGCCCCAAAAAATTCAGAAACAGCTTCTTTTTTTATTATTCCTATGCAATCTTACTTCTTTGTTTTCTTGAAAAATTTTCAAATATGAAAACAAATGATACCGATTCGTGCAGCAATGAAACGAAACGTAGGGTGCCAAGGCTATCGCGACCTTAACGACTTAACAATGCCGAGGCCATCGGTTTTTGCTGGCGATTGACACGAGAATGACAAGCTAGCGAAATTGGAGCACAAAGTGCACAGGAACTATTCGCAAGAGATTTAAATACAGAAAAACCATACATGCATACACACACACACACACTTAAACAACACCACAAGAAGAAAAACTAGGCTAATGGCAGCTAAGCGAATACTTAGCGGAATATGTTTTTAACCCGAAAGGCTTGAGATATAAAATCAGTAAATTAATCGTGACGGAAGGAATTAAATGTCTTTAGGTCTGAGGCCAAAAGAGAGTGTCCTGAAAAGCGACTTTAGACAGCGAATCTATCACCCACCCCCCACCTTATCAAATACGCAGCGTTGCATCGTCAATTCCATTTAAAATGTGAACGAAAAAAAGTTGTTTTTATTACACTGGGACCAAATAAATTTGAAAAAAATTTTTTATTTTTTTTTTTTTTTTCAAATGAATTCCATGTCTTCACTTTTGCATAAAAACTTCAAATCACTTCAGAGAGCGTTCTCTCATTTTATGCACTGTAACACCAGCTTAAATTTTCTCATAATGTCAATGTCAGACGTCACAAGGCACCATTCATAGCCTCCACTATGCTCTTATACACATACATATGTTTTCTAAACCTGTCTAATGCTTCTTTCTAATAAATTGTACACGGTATTTTAGCTCCACAAGCGCAAGGGCCGCTTTTGATATTGCTTTATCTTTTTAAAAAGGCCGATCTCTCGTATAACTTTGATATTCAAAAATAATCTTCTCTCTCTCTATCTATCTCTCTCTCTCTCTCTATCTCTCTCTCTCTCTCTGTCTCTCGCTCTCACTTCGTCTGACTCACCTGATGTACGTTTGTATTGCGTGTATTTTTAGGGCTCCAGGATTAAGGATCCATTTTCTGATCCAAGTTTTCGTTATCCTGTATTATTGCTGGGGAAAAATAAGGACCTATCAGTAGCGGCAACTGGAGACTCTCGCAAAAGATTCTCCAAATATGAGAAAGTAAATATAAAAATAAAAAAAATTTCATGAAAGAACCCACCCAACATTTGGAAGACTGTTTTATGAGAAGATTCATTTACGAGTCTTTTTCGAGCCCCCTTCATGATTAGAAAATGATTGATCACATGCATGATTAAAAGAAGACTCGAAAACGACTCTCCAATTTGTTCTAAAAGCGAGTCGTATTTCAGTAACCCAGATGAGTCGTTTTCGAGCCCTCTTGATGTTTGAAAAGTGATCGATCACATGCACGATTAAAAGAAGACTCGAAAACGACTCTTCAATATGTTTCAAAAGCGAGTCGTATTCAAATTACAAAACAAAATATAGAGCAATCGCCAATTAATCACGTATGGGATTGAAATATGAACATTCAAATTGTTGTTATCTTATATTTCACTCAAAATGTGACTCAAATTTGTCACACAAGGCAAGGAAAAAAAAAAACATTATTGAATCTATAATATAATACGTATACATACGTAAAAGCCAAAAAGTTTGTATTGATTTATCAGTAATTTTTTATCAGCAATCAATTGTAAATATATCTCGGAAAAGACTGGAAAACGATATTAAATATGAGTCGTAGAAGACTCAAAAATGATCACAAATATGAGTCAAAAAAGACTCGATTATGATGACAAATATGACTCGAAAACGACTCGCAAATGATATCAAATATGACTCCCTAAGAAGGCAAGGGTTCCAATTTCTCCCGAAAAAAGTATAATTTTTAATCAGAAAACGAGCGCATATTTGATCTTTTTAATCAGAAAGGCGACTCGAAAAAGACTCACTTTTGATCAAAAATGTCAAAAAAAAAGCTCAAAAAAAAAAATTATAATAATAAAAATACAATAACAACACGTTGTGGTCTCAAGCCGTGAACTTGAGAATTTGCGCAAAAGCTCGCTAATATATTCTGATTGATATCACCCCCCGCCTCCCCCTCCCCTCAGCTCATATACATTTCAACATTCGTTTTTGTTTTATCTTGTACTATAAACTCATATCAATCAAACGCCCCCTGCCCTAACCAACTGCCAAGCTGCTGCTAATGCTTTCTTCCCAAAGGT
Source organism: Chlorops oryzae (assembly GCA_020466095.1). Lineage (NCBI taxonomy): Eukaryota > Metazoa > Arthropoda > Insecta > Diptera > Chloropidae > Chlorops > Chlorops oryzae. The sequence continues at coordinate 156,114,804 of CM035806.1, read as the reverse complement.
GACCAAACATTCTTAAATTTGAGTTTCATTTATAAATTTAAAGCATACTTAATGGGGCACAAATTTTTCTTACCAACATTTTGCAAAAAAGTTTAGCGAAGTTGAACTTCAAACCGCTTTTCTAAATTCAAAAAAAAAAATGCATATTGAAGTTAAAAATCGATTTGAATCTTGCCTTTATGTGAGTTGAACGAAATTTTTACTCCATAAAGTATGCTTTAAATTTATAAATGCAACAAAATGCGATTATTAGTGTTGCAACTGATATTGTATTATCCGGCCGGATAACGGATATCCGCCTGCCGCCTAGTTAATTATTTTTTTTTAATATATATATATCGGTTTTAAAGCCATATTGAACGGCGTAGCAATGATCCTGAGCGTTGCCGATTGGTAGAAAATATTTCGAACGTTATTTTTTTGACACAGCACACTTTTAAGTTACGCTTGTTTCGAGTGGTTGCACCGAACTGCAATCAAAAATCTCTGAAAATGGAAATTTTCTATGAAATTTTTAGCGGAAATGCATCGGGTTTCCTCCAATCGCTCCAATTACAAATCTGCACTCAAATACAAATACAATAGAGCAAATGTTTAATGTGAGGTATACGGCGGCCGGATATAGATGGTATCTGGTCGGATACTAAATTTAAGGCTTCAATTTTAACTTCAATATGGATTTTTTTGAAGTTAGAAAACCGGTTTTGATTCAACTTCAATAAACTTATTTGCAAAATTTGTTAGTAAGAAAAACTTTTTGCCCCCTAAAGTATGCTTTAAATTTATAAATGGAACAAAATCGGGGCCGGCTTTGATGAGACTTTTCAGGATATTTTATTTTATTTATTTTTTTTTTTTTTTTGATTTTAAGCCTAGTGCAAAGTTTCAAAAAATGCTGATCAAAGGAAAAAAAAATGGAAAGGGGCAACTCCATGAGAAACTGTCGCACCCGTGGCAGCCATTCTGAACACAAATTAGTGGGACTCATGCAGCTTCGCAAATTGTGGGAAATGAGAAATTTGTCACACAATTGTCAAAATTTATATGAAAATGTACGATGGGAAAAGTTGCGATGGCATTTGCGAAGCTGCATGAGTACCACTATTGTGTAATTTCAGTGCTAAAAGTTTTAGATCCTTGAGAATCAAGTCCTTTTTTTTTAATTATAATTATTATGAGATACAACCTAAAAATGAGTGTCACAGGTGGGACCGTATTCATGGAAATTGCCTCTGGAAGAAATTCATTTCGGATCGTATGGTGGATCGCTAGGTGGTGGGCGTGATCGATCTTAATGAAATTACTGGGTTTTTATCAGTTTCATTCAAATAAGGCTCGATGCCAAGTTCCATCGTTCTATAAGCACTTCTTACAGTCTTTGCACTCAAATGTATGAAGCGATCCCACTGTGCGGCATTACGTATGTACGCATGGCCGGAACCGCATTATAATGGCAGTTATGTCGACGACAGCCAGTGTGTATACTTTTTATTATCTGCATTTTATAAATATATATATCTTATAGGTATCGTTCATATTAATTAAATTATTATTGCCACTGATTGTGAGATTAAATACGAGAATATTTTTCAGTTCGTCAACGAGACACGACCTTTACTTATACCAGATGAGGTTTTGCAGACCCTATCGCCGAACGATGTACTTAAGGTGGAGAAACGTATGGAACGGCGTCGGAAGCTCTTATACGATAAATGTTCCGAAATGGGCATGGATGTGGTGGGTAAGTTTCAACGTTTCAACAGTTCAAATTTCCATTGAAAGAGCGCTAAAAATTTGGATATCCCCCTCCTCTCCCAGGCAACGATTCATGGCATAAGCCAAATTCATGGGAATTTCTAGTTAATCGGAAATATCATATAATTTGGTACGTTTTGGAATATGTCATCTATGTATGTATATATGTATGTATATTCGAATTGCTTTCCTCTTTTCCATTAGGTGTAACGTCTTTAAGGCTGCCTCGTCTTCTTGGATGTATAATTTCAATATTTTAGCTGGTTACTCGCCTGACTACCTGCACCGAACAAAGGAAATTTTCTTAACTTTAGCACGTAATCGTTATCCTCGAGTCTCTTTAGAAAAGGTAGGCGTGCCAGTAAGGTAGTCATTTTGATTTAAAAAAAAAAAAATTTTTTTTTTTTTATTCTCTCTTTCAGCTTCTTCAGGCGCAAAACGATTCGACCACATTTATAATTGCTCGTCATCCTTTCGAGCGTTTACTGAGCGCCTATCGTGATAAATTCGTATTCGCCATTCCGCATTCATTCCATGATAAACTAGGGCGCAGCATTATACGTAAATATCGGCCCAAGGTAAGTGTGAAACTCATCAGTTGCAATTGAATGTTTTTCGAATACATACACACATACATACATACAATGTATGTCCAAATAAATAAATGTAATTCTTTCAATTTCAAGGCGAAACACTTTCAAAAGCAGGATCGTTCAAAGCATCCATCATTTTTGGAATTCGTTCGTTGGCTGCTCGATCAGATAAGATCGAGCCGAGAAATCGATATGCATTTCGTTTCGGCGATCAAATTCTGTACGCCTTGCTTAATCAATTTCGATATCATATTGAAATTCGAGACATTCGAGGAGGATCAATTATATTTAATCGAAAAGACTGGCTTAAAACGTGTTATTACGCCCGAATGGCGTAACATGGGTAAGGGCAAAAATACGCTCGAACTAATGCAAAATCATTATTCACAGCTATCACGCACAGAATTGCAGGGACTCTATGAGTACTACAAGTGAGTAAACCGATCACATAATTGCTACAATTCAATTGAAAGCAATCTTCTATCTATTTCTCCGCCAACAGATACGACTTCGAACTGTTCGACTACAATGCTGAAATGTTTTTCAATTTTATTAAAAACTCAAATGAGACATCAGTCATCGCGCACACAACGCAAGCAGCGCCTGAAAACGTGGCTAACTAAGCTAAGCAAAGCTAAATGCAGATACCCCCATATATATGTACATGTATGGGAATTTGAAAATGCTTTAGCATAAGCGGAAACGGATATGGAAACGATAAGAATCAACGAAAATATCGAAACAAAATAGTTGTTAAAAAAAAAAAAAAAACCAAAGAAACTGTGCGCAGCGTGAAGTAGTCTTCCGGCTAGGTGACAATTTACTAGATAAAGTGAGACACAGCGAGCAATATATATCTATGAAGATATATATACATATATATATATATATAGAGAGAGAGAGAGTAAAAAATAAGGAATAGACAAATTCAGTTGCAGTAAAGTAAAATGAGGTTAAGTTAAGACCCAAGCTTGACCTTACTTCCGTATATCCACATCCCCGAGAGCGTTTCTTAACATTGATGAATGAATAGCTCGAAAATTACAATAATATTTATCATTTAAAAGAGAATTAGAGCAAAGAAAATATGCTGAATGCATGCAACCAAGTTGAGTTGAACATTCAAATTAGGACTTTTTGAGCCCTTAAATACAACATTTCGTGATTGAATAGAATAGATTTTTTTTTTTAATTAAAATAAGAAATTAATACTTAATTTTTTTTTTTAATTTTTACTTTTTTCCCGTTCAAAACTTGACCATTTGGTTTAACGAGCACAAAAACTGTAATAGCAAATTTTTCATTAACTTTTGTTTATTTTCAACGTTTCGAAATAAGTACATACAGTTTACTCTCTCCTTGCGGACACTCCTCTTAAGCGGACGACACCCGTCTTAAACGGACACTTTTTGAGAATGCTCTAATGATTCTGCTTCTCAAATAGTTTCCTCTTGAGTGAACATATTTTTCGATCCTATAGGTGAGAGTACACTGTACTTATTTTAATATTTATTTTTTTATTATTGTTCTAAATTCATAACTGAGCCAGGGCGTATCCACGCTATGATGGAGGGGGATGTTTTTTCTTTTTTATAACTTGATTTTAAAGTTAATTGCATCTTAACCCGGTAGCGCCTAGCGATGCTATATGGCATCACTGAAATGGTTCGTCTCATCCCATACCTGAACCAGTTCAATTTCATTTAATTTTTATATTAATTTTTTTTAATTCAGGCCTACCGGGTTAATGGGTCATGAGCCCATCTACCCCCCTCAAATACCCATGCAACTGAGTGTACCAATTTACGAAGGTCGCTGTGAATAACAATAAAATAAAATAAATAAAAAAAAAGCAATCAACTTTTTAAACGTTTTAAAGTTGCAAGACGTACGATTATTTTAAACGGTTCTCCTGGTTTTTTTATATATATTTTTTTTATTCTTTTAATCTCTTGTCTTCCCGAACAAGGTGGGGTGTCTATCTGCTTTGCTCGACAATATTCTGAATTTTCATATTTTAAGAGCGTTCATCGGCGTTATACTAACAGCTTTATTTAGTCCAATTCCATCTGAGGCATGCCAAGATTCGAATTATATACATAAAAACAAAAAGGACTCTATAAGAAATCATACCTTATTCTTAGCTCCCATTAATTCAATGACATCGACTGTTTTTTTCCCATGGGGATATAATTGTCATATATATTCAAAAATAAATAAGATTTGTCTCCTCTCGTACACATCTTTTCCATGCCACTCTATCCTTTCAAAATTCTATCGATTCAATGAACATCCTTGATGTACCCTTACGTTCTTCCATGATTGAGCCTTAAATTAGCTGCTTCACGTTGCTGAATTCGAAGACAATAGAAGGAAATATGAAAAAGCAAAGCTGCGCAACCAATTATTTATTGAAAAATATAAAATAAAAAAATTAAATAAAATAGAAAACGTTAAAGACACTGTACAATAATTAAGTAGGAACTAATAAAAAATAAAAAAATAAATAAAAAATACAAGAGAATCAATTGTAGACAATTTTACGAAAAGAATTTACGTAAAAACGCGAAAAAAATTAAAAAAAAAAAAAAAACTCTGAAACGCTTCATTGACGATACGAAGATATGTTTACACGGAGACACGCTTCCTCTTAAGCCTTAAATCCACTATAGAGTTTTTTTTTTTTTTTCACGTAAAGAAAACACTGTAGAGTGTAGAGAATCTATCTTTTATTGTGCACTCTGAAGACCGTTTCCACTCCACGACTGTTTACACTGCAGAAGAATGTTTTCTCTATGACTCTACAGTAGAGAAAATGACTTTTGCAGTGTATAAAGTCGTGGAGCACATAGTTAAGCTCTACTCGAGATATGGCAGCTCAACGTAGAGCTGTAAAATCGTCGAAACGGTCTTCAGAGTGCACAACAAAAGATAGATTCTCTACACTCTACAGTGTTTTCTTTACGTAAAAAAAAACTCTATAGTGGATTTCAGGCTTTAAGAAATTAAATATTTTAAATGCTCTAAAAGAGAAAATTGAATTCCGATATTTTCCCGTAGAAGGAAATTAGCTCCGTGAAAATATTAATAAATGTCGTCTGATGGAAAAAGTCGAATATGTGTTAAATGAGGCAATTTTTTTGCCACGAGCAACGACGAAGGAATGATTCGTTTCCGGATAAATTGAGGAATGTTGGCTCGAGTGAGGTGAGGCTTTCTTAACGTGAGACTGCTTAAATTATTTGCAATATTTGCAGTTCTTAGGCTATAGAGGGTAGTTTTTTTTTTTTTTTATTTGTTATTAATTGTTGCTGTTGTTGTTATTGTGACTGCTACTGGTTGAATAATTCGTGTCTACGCACAAATGTATGCTTCGAAAAATGATTTGCCATCCATTCAACGAAATGAGCCCTGCCCGAACACTGAATTGTTTCGTGTCTCTTTAAATGATAGACGACATGACAAATTGTATAGTTGTTAAGTTAAAAAGTTATTAATAAAAACGAAAAAAAAAAACTGCTTAGTTTTTTTTTTTTTTTAAAGATAAATGGGAAATTCCAAAATTATGCTAAAAAATTTGCAAAAGTGTTTCTGTTGGTTCTTGTTTTTCTTCTTTTTTGTAAATGGTAAGTGGACAAAGATAATCATGGTATGAGATATGGACAATGTTACGGATAGAATTTTTAAAAATCCTTTACGCTATTAATAACAGATTCAATTAACTTATGAATCTTGTTGCTGGCAACATAATATGAGAACCCATAGTATTTCGATATTCAGCCCTATTGTAAAAGACGATTCCCCGGGAATTCTTTCGCTAGAAATATTTTTTAACCGCTGAAAAAGCGAGCGTTCAAGTATTACGTAACGCAATTTTTGAAGATTTTTAAACCTTCCAGTTTTGGGATTTTTGTGACCGACCCTATCACTGGAGGTGCTCTTAAAAATGATCCGATCGCGTCCATTCTCGAATATTCTCTTACTCATGTCCCCCTTGAGCACACATACCGAGATATTATTATATTATGTCAAGATAACTTAACGCCTTGCGATAAGAAAACTGTATACAAACAGACAGACAGACGGACGGACATGGCCAAATTGAATCTTCTGGTGACGCCGATATACATACATATTCATATGGTCCATCTCGACTGGTTATGGGTGTTACACAGAACCACACAAACGCAATATACCCTCGACACAGAGTGTGTCGGGTATAAAAATCGACTGCAATAGTTGAAGATCGTTTACGTTAAGTTATGCCTTGCAAAAGATTGTATTAAGGGGACCTTCTGGTCTAGAGCACGAAAATTTAGGGTATTTTCATGATTTTTTTTTTGGTATTAAGCCAAATAAAAAACGATTTTCTAAGTATGCAGGCTTATTATATTCTTTATTGACAAAAAATAAAAAATGTTGTTGTAATTTTTTTTTTTTTTTGTATTTTAAAAATGGCGTTGAAGTAAACCCTCTTTGAAAAAGTACCTCCGTGGTGTGAAAGATTTTGGCAGTTCTGGTAATCGGAAAAAAAAAAAACAAAAATATGTTATTAATCAGAATGAATGCGGCTATGGCAGGAACTAAAACAAAAAAAATTTTTTTTAAATTGACAAAATGGCGCAATTGTTTATTTCAACCATCAAAAACTCCCCTTTTTTTTGACCATTTTTTTATGAAAAAATATGAAGTTCTTGAAATAAAAATTCGATTCTAGTTCGGGCCATAGCCATTGATGTTATGAATAATATATAAAAATTCCAGACAAATCGGTTCGATGGTTTTTTTGTTTTCATTCACACCAGGTCAAAAAAAGTGGTTTTGAGATAAACGCGTTCAAAGTTGCTTTGATCAAGCGCGCTGCGTGCTGTCTCCACCTTCTAAAAAGGCTGTAGCAAAACAAATATTGTCAATATCTTCACGAAACTTTGCCAGCATATTCTTAAAAGTCTATTCTTCCGAAATATATAAAAAAAAAATCAATTTTCAAAAAATTCTAGACCAGAAGGTCCCCTTAAAGAATAAAATACTGAACGAAAGCAATTGTTTCTTTCATTTTTTCGATTTTTGTATCAATCGAAACGTAGGTACTTTATGAATATAGAACACAATTTTTATGATATTATCTTTTTAATTTAAATATTCTATTCATTTTTATTAAATAATAATAAAAATTTATTTTTTACTTATGAGTAGAACAAATTCAATTAATTCTAAATTACTAGTTCCGTTTTTTTTTTTTCATTTTTTATTAGTTACATTATGTATTATTATTATTATTATTATTATTATTATTATTATTATTATTATTGTTGTTGTTGTAGTTGTTGTTGTTATTGTTTTAATATTTGCTTTTGTTTGTTTCAATTTTCGATTTTACACAAATTGAACTGCTTATATACATATTGTATCTCTGTATGTATATATGTAAATATACAGTTATAGTTTAACTCTTATACATTTGATTGAGAAACGGTTTCGATATCGCTGCATGAGCATTTTATATATGTAAACCGTCAATAGAAATAGCGATCTTCTCCGAGGGCAATCGATCGTTCAAGATCACTCACATGCTCTCTAGTTTATGTAAAGTTAGCGAGCAACGCCTAAAGAGCCAAGAATTAGTCAGGATAGCGTAGCCTAGCACCACATACGCAACCGTATCACTTGCTACAAAATTCGCGAAATATATATATATATATATATTTATGTATATATAAATTTTTTTTTTTTTTTGTGGATTTGTGACTAATTTTATGCTTACGATACATACATACATACAATTTCTTCCCCGATTTCGTTGTAATGAAACCGTTGAAACGCAAAATCGAGTTTAAAATAGAGCTTAATTAATAGGAGACACACTTTGGAATAAGACGAAATCTAGTTCAAAGTGAAAAAGAAGAAAATCAAATACGCACAACGTCCCGATAAGGCCAGAATGTGCAAAGAAACCTAAAACAGTTTGTTTGAGGCCGATTTCGGAAAACTGAAAACTTGAAGGAAACAAAAAAAAAAAAAAAAAAAAAGACGAAAATATAGTGAATCTCGCTTGAAAGAATGATCAAGGAAAATCTAAGAGGAGTAAGCATTTTTTGAAAGCCATTCGAAAGTGAAAATTGCAAATTCGCGTTCGTTTTTATTGTACAACTCTTTTTCTCCATGATTTATTGGCAGTGTTCGGAAGTTGATTTTAATGTTAACATATTAAGAGAATTTTCAATATTTATTGCAATATATATATATATATATTGCGTCGAGAAATTTGCTTTTTAGCTTGTGTATGTATTTTGAAATGCTTTTGCTTTAGACAAAATCCTATGTGCATTTAAGTTTGATCACATATTCTGAGGCCCAATATTACAGTGTATACTTAAGTTAAGGAAGCATGAAGACTTAAGAACACCTTAAGTGTCAAGTGGTTTAACAGTCAATTTTTATCCAAAACTCACGAAAATTGTTTTCGGCAGGCAACATTTCAAAAAACCTATATTTTTTGTTTATACTTTTTTAAAATTCGTAAAATTAGTGAAATTCCTTCATTAAATTAATTTGAAAACTTATTTAAGGAGCACTTAAAATTTGTACTGTTAAAATGCTTTACAGACTTAAGCTTTACTTAAGTGCTAACGAGACCTTAAGTATGCACTGTAAAATCGGGCCAGAATATTCAATTTAAGTGTGAGAAAATTGAAATTTTACATATGGATGAAGGGCTTAGGTAGAAAAATTCGAATATCTCAAAAGAAGAAATTTCGACTTCATTTACTACTATTCCCCCTATTGCCACAGATATATACATAGATGAGACCATCTTTTAATACGGCTCCAACTGCTTGATACATTTAAAAATGAAAAATAATAGAATAAAATATATTCATACGAATAGATTGATTTCCCGTTGTTGCGATTTAACCAATTGAAGATGTTTTAAACTATGTTTACGTCCTAGAGTTTGTAACTCGACGAGCAAAAATTTTGTTCGACCCAACAGGCAGTTAACGCGACTCTCTAATTTTTTTTTAATTCACATCATTTTCGATCGTTCTTCTTTTTCTGACTGGTTCGCATTAAACGATCTCTTTTCCTCTTACTCCATTTCGTGCAATGTCTTTAACTTTCTCTTTCACACTCTGGTTACATATTTGTTGGTCTGTCTGCTCAACACTGCTCTATTTTTGACGATATTTTTTTTTTTTTTTTTTTTTACGAAATATTACAACTGTATGACATTTTATTAAAAAGTAACTTACAGTTACACCATCGTTTCTCGTATTGTAATATACAATAAAATACGCTACAATTACAGTTAAAACTACATTTTCGCCGGCAATTCAAAATTCAATTTTAATTTCAATAATTTGCAATAATTTCTTTTAATAATTCAATAATTACGAAAAATTGTATAATCTTTGTCCGCTTTCGCGTGAATGTACACTTGATGAGCTTTTAAAGCGTATAAACCGCTCACATATACGTACGGAGTTGTTCTCTCATTTATCTCTGAAAGAAATAATAGGCCACAAGGCTGCACAAAGTAGCTCTCAATCAATTAGTCAATCAGTCCGTGGGTCAATCAGCGGAGTTCCCCTTATTGAAATTCATATCGTACCCAAAAAGAAATCGACAGGACAATCAACATTTCTATAAAAAGAAAAGTTCTTTTTATATATGTATGTATATATGTGTGTAAGTTGCAGCAGCAGTTGAGAAATTCTCGTTTTGATTTGACTCTTCAAAGAATATGAAATTAACAATCGTGCCTCTATTATGTATTCCGACGGATCGAATCCGTTCGGATTATTCACATTTTTTAGGAAGCAAAAAAAACTCTTTTTCATTCATAAAAATGGAAAAATCCAAACGGATTCGATCCGTTGGAATAAATAATAGGCACGGATATAGATTTTAAAAATTTTTGCACATGAATTATGGCTTGCATTTTCGAGAAAAAAAAAAAAAAAAAAAAAATGCTGCTGTCAATCGTAAAGCCACAGCATAATACAATATCCAATATATAAAATATAAGGCTAAAAGAGAAAGGACATTTTTTTTTTTATACATTGGCATTAAAAAATACGTATTCCTGCTGGGTGGCATCGTTTGGATATAGCATTTTTGGGCTTTACTGGTTTAATTACTGTAGTCTATAATTGGCATTGATACGTTTTGATTGGATTGATTACAAGAGAATATCATTTCGTGTACATTTCACGGAAAGAAGTTTATCATAAAATTCGGAATTGGGCCACTTATAATTACGTTTCCGTTTGTTAATTTCGATATTTTTGTTTTGTGTCCTTGTTTTTTTTTTTTATCTACTCTGGGAATTTTACACAATTCTATGTGTAAGTTTTTTTATCAATTACATTAGTTTTTTTATTTATTTATAATATGTATATATGTATATATATATATACATGTATATGTACATGTATATATATTTATATATGTATATATGCACAATTTTGCATGGACTTAAAATATTAATATAACAATAGACTAAATTAAAATAAAAACACGTTTTCGTATAAAATTAGCCATTAAAACTAGATCTTCTTAACGAAATTTCACTTATTTAATATTTTCTTAATTTGGTTTTTAAAACCACTTTTATCTATTTGCAATGCGGTTTGTAGTGTTTTGAGGGTGTGTCTGTTTGTTTGCGTGCCTACATAAATATATATGTATGTACGTGGCTTGGAGTGTGTTGGATGTGTGTATGAGCGCGTGTGTGTGTGTGTGTGTTTGTTTGTTTGTATTTATGGGAAATTATTATTATTTGGAATTGTATGTACGTACAACACAAGACACACACTCACTAATATAACTAACGGGCTATTGACTGCATTTTGTTATTAAGACAAAAATATTTAAAATAAATTAAAATTAGTGGAAAGCAACTCAACGCATAATTAAGGACATAAAATATGAATAAAAAAAAAAAAAAAAAAAAAGATCACATTTAAGGAAAACGAAAACCGAAAGTAAGCTAAAAGCATATAGCACGGCTATCAAACCGATGATCGCATAAGAAGTGATGAATTGAATTGAATTGAGTTGAATTGAATGAATAGATTTGAGGCGATTTGAGTTGCGTTACTGAATTTGTTGGGGTAACATTATTGACAGTCCGCTCCGTTGTTTCGTTCTTATGTTCAATTTTCTTAAGATTCTTTTAGTTTTGTTTCCGATTTTTGGTATTACAAATTTCGTTAATTTTTTTTCCTGATCGACACACTCTCGTACCATTTTTCTTTAAATTGTTTAAATTTATAAGGCATGAGTTTTTTTTTTTTTTTTAATTCATATTCATTGTTTTAATAATGCTTTTGGTGTTTTCCACTCCATCTCCTTATTGAGTCGCCGTTGGACTTCTCTTGTTATTATTTTTGTTGTTTTTGCTTATTGAATTTTACGGCTGCTGCTGCTGTATATTTTTGTTGTTGCTAATGCGTATGGTGTTATTGATGGTATTGCCGTTTTGAGCATCCAAAAGAACGTTAACAGTGATTAGGGATTTTTTTTTTTTTATATCGTTATTGCTATCGTTATCGCGACATTCACTAGGATCACTTCAGATACGCCGTGAATAGGGTTTCGCTTCGGCACGTTTCACGTTCCTGCTCCATAAAGAACAGCATATCACGTAGGTTGACGCGTTTAATACGCGGTCTGAGTGGTGTGGGCGGCGTATTACCGCTAGGTAGCAAAGTGTTCCCAACGGGGCTCTAAACGAAAAATATATTTTTTAATACATATTACATTTGAAGAATTATTATTTTGCAATTTGATGGAATTTATGCATACCGCATTGGCTGAATCATTGTCGACTTTGATCTTCTTTCGTGGCCCGATAGCTTGCAATGCCGTTAAGTTAGCATCACGTTGTCGCAGCTCCTCCATTTCTGCGCGTTGCATTTCTTTCGCCTGCAACAACAAACAAAAAAGATAGATGGGAAGATAGATGGTTTTACATTAGAATTGTAATAATAATATCAATGTCTGCTGAATATCAACTAATTGCTATACATGTGTGTTGGGGTGGAATAAGTGGCAACGCCAAAAGAGGAAGAAGAAGAAAGAGGAGCGTCAGAGAGTTAAGCGGAATTGGTTGTGAAGTCAGCGAGCTTGAGCTGTAAACGTTTTTAATTTAAATAAAGCTTACAATTAAGTAATAAATTCTGCTATTGAGTTTATAGTAGTTGAGGCACACCTCACGTTGTAGCAATGTGTAGTATCAGATATATAAATTTTAATTTCTCTCACCCTGGCTTTCATTTTCGCTTGCTCTGGATCTTCTATTTTCGATCTTGACTTCGCAGCACGTAATAAAATCTCTCGTTCCAATTCCTCATGGCGTTTCTGTTCGGCTTTATCGAGCTCCTCAAGAAACTTAATCTGTCCACGTACATCTTTGCTCACTTCGTAGCGTGGATCCAACTAAAAAGAAAAAAAATCGTTTTTACAATTTTTTTTTTTTTTCTTTCAAGATTGCCTTTACGGTATCTACCTTGATGACGTCATTACGATGCTCTGCTATCACAGACAATTTCTCAACAACGTTCTTTAGGCGCTCCTGACAGGCATGTGACATCAGGACGGCGATTTCTTGCGCTGGCTCTTCGAGTCCATTTTCGAGCATTCTTGCACGGATGCGTGCTTGTAGCATGGGCAATGCAAAAACACTTCATCCTTGCAGGAGCGTATTTGTGTTCCAATATTTTCGGTGCAACCCATAATACGTTGCGATTCTTCCGCTAAATTGACACCACCCATAGCTGCTACATCATTGATATCATCATCGCCATACACTGTCGAAGACAATGACATGGACGGCTGTTGGAAGAATGACGACGACGACGACGACGACGACGTCGCGGCTGTCGTTAATGTTGGCGATCCAAAAACCTTTTCCTCTTTATCTTTATCAACAAGGTCCTTCTTCTTTTTACTAACAGCCTTGCCGCCAGTCGTGGTCACTGTTGCCTTAATTGCGCTTTTACTCGCAGGTGATGAAGTGCTAACAATGCTACTTCTATCGCCTCTATCGGCCTTTATTATATCTAATTTCGAATCGATGCCCGAAGTGGTGCTACTAACAACCACAGGAAGCTGCACGGTGGGTAACGAAGGTATTGGCAATGTCGAATTCGAGCCAGTTGATAGTGACGAGGCGGGCGATAGGTTGGGACTAACACTAACGCTGCTGCTTCCAGCTGATGCTACCGAATTTATTGTCGATAACATTGAGGATTGTGAGGCGAAATTGGACGCTTGACCGGCGCCACTGTTACTTGGCGAGATCGCTGTTAGCGATGGCGGTTGACTATTCATCGATGGTAACGACGACGACAACGAAGACATCGCACCGGATATGGGTTTACTGTGCGTCTGTCCAACCTTTACGTGTGTAATTCCAGTGGGTTTTGGTCGTGCTGCTCGTATTTGAACGGCGCCGGGTCTCGGCATCGGACTTCCCGATACGGGAGTAGTTTGGCGAATCGTTGTGATACCCTAAAAGGATTGTTGTGAATATTCAATTTCAATTTCAATTAAAATTTTGAAGAAAAATAATTGAACTTTATTCATGAAATTAATACATACGGTGTGTCCTGTTAGTATCGGCTGTATTACAGGACCTCGTATGGTTGCCGTTGTGACTAGGCGCTGACCATTGTTCGGACTGGGACTTCGTACTGTTTGTTGTGTAGCCAATGCACGATGAATGGGACGGGGCACAGGAGATGGCTGTGTCACCATACGCACCTGCGTTTGTCCAATCGTCATTGTCTGATTCTGACTTATGGGACGTATCTGCGCCTGGATTTTCTATTGATTAAAAAAAAAAAATTATTATGAATTAAAAAAAAAAAAAAAAATAAAAATAAATAAATTAAAAAATAATTTAGGAAAAAATTATGGAAATGCCAACAGGGGATGATTCAGTTGCATTTCTTAGCAATGCTTTTCGTTAAAGCTAGAGCTCAAACGGATAATTGCAAACGAAGGATAAAAAAAGCCAACGGCCATTTATCATATGAGTTAAAAATAATCAAAATTTGTTTGGGTTTATTATTTGACCTTGTATATTGATTGTGATTTATAGAGCGTGTATTTTTAAGCATTTATAAATTTGAAGCATACTTTGTGGGGGGGATATTTTTTTTCTTATCACCATTTTGGAAATAAGTAGCGAATTTGAACTTCAAGGGGATTTCCTAGCTTTGAAAAAGTCTTAAATAGGCTAAAAATCGATTTGAATCTTAACTTTATGTAAATTGAACAAATTTTTTGCCCCATAAAGTACGCTTCAATTTTATAAATGCTTAAAAATACACGCTCTAGTGATTTAATATGAATATCCGACTATAATAGTTTTTCCAAATATCAAATAGTATTTAAACGTATATCCGGTCCCCTCCAAAGTGTACCCCACCCCTCCGCCATTTTAGACGCTTAAACTTACCGGTAGTTGCTGCAACGTTGTTATGCCAACGACATGCTGTGGTGGTGGTTTTATACCTTCGATTGTCAGTTCTTTCGTGAACAACGCATGCCTTAGCATAGGAAGGCTTTTCTATAATTGAAATTAAAAAAAAAAAAACATTTATATATGTTTAAATACTTATATAAATAAATAAATATATATAAACATATATGTATGTATAATTTATATATATACAGGAAGTAACTGAATCGGCACTTACTTTCAAGAATCCGATGAGACATGGCTGCGGACTGGCGTTTAGCAAACGTTCCAATCGATCGCAGAATTCTTCAGGCTCGACATTTGCATTCACCAGCTCCTGTATTAAATTTCGTACATTCTTTTCGACTGGTTTCGGTTCACGCGTTGACAAATCGATAAGATTTGCTAAGAATTTTCGACACTTCTCTTTGGTATTTCCCTGTGCGGCTGTATTCGGCGTCGATGTTGTTGTCGTTGTTGTGGTTGCGGCCGATGATGATGTCGCCGCCGTACCGGTCGCCGTTGACGCATTTGTATTCGTGATTAGCCCGCCGCTACTCGTATTAACGCTAGCCGTAATCCCGCTGTTGCCGCCATGAATTTGATTGCTAGCATTTTGGTTCAATGGCTGTGCCGGTATCGTTTGGATCTGAGTGATCTGAGGTTGCGCGTTCAGATGTTGAGTCTGCTGTTGAATTTGCAATTGTTGCTGCTGTTCCCTTAAGCTAGTTATATTCGCTTGTGTCGTATACACATGCGATGAGTTCGTTGATGCAACGGAATGGTTGACAATCGTAGTACCGGCTCCAGAAGCAGCAATGGACTGTTGATGAAATAGAGAACACAACCGAAAGAAAAAACAAACAAAAATAAAGAAAAATATATATATAAAAAAAAATACATTAGCGAATGCGTAAAATGTTTTGAGATTAGTAAAAAAAAAAAAGAGGGTGAAATCAATTTAGAATTAGATGCGAAATGGGGATATGTTGGTAAAGAAGCTATTAATTGAAAAAATAAATAAAATAAAATAAAATAAAATAAACATAAGAGCACATGAAATAGCACATAAAAGTTATTTACACCTAAGTACAAGTAATTAGCTACATTTTTAGGATAGATTATGAGCCACTTAGTTTTTGTCATCCAAAACAATGGTCCCACTTGATAAATGGAATAACATACAATTGACTTTATATCTTCGCCTAATTGAACGAAAAATGTTCATCGTAAGAAATTTTCTTAAAAATTTTATTATTTGATCACCAATGATGCTGGGACTATTATTTTGAACGGGAAAAATATGAATTGTAGAAAAAAAAAAAAAAATGTTCCGTGTTCATTAATGTAAACGTATAGAAAAAAGTTCTACATATGAAATAATTCGAAAAATAATTGGGACACAGTAAAAAAAAAAATATATATATATATATATATCTTTTCTTCATTTAACCTTTTTTCTTGTAGATTAATGACACTGAGCAAGTTTTTTACAAACATTTTTTCAGACCTGAATCCAACGGTTTCCCCCTATTAAAATTACGGTTTCATACAAAAATATATTTTTAGTTTTTTACTTCAGTTTTTGGCGCATATCTATGTATGAGTTGAAGTTTGGTATTCTTAACTAACATCAAAGTGTACTCTGAGATATGCTAAGTAATTCTTCCGAAAACACAGTTATGATAAAATGCCGCATAAGGGAGCTATGCCCATTTAAAACTCAAAAATCATACATTTTTTTTGTTAGTGTTTTAAATATTTCGAAGCATACTTCAGGGATTTTTCATATAAAACAAAAAAAAAATTGTAGATGATGAAAAAAACTAATGATGCAGTTCGATTCTCTGTGGCCGAAATAAGGGGAAGTCGTTGGATTCAGGTCAGTCTGGTTTCTGGACTATCACAGTGTTATTAATTATATGTATGATATATATATATATATATATTATTTAATTATAATGTATATATGTAAATATACAGAAAAAACTCTCAACAACGAAGAACCGGAAGAAAATTCGTTATAAGGAAAGAAAAAATGCATCAAAAATGTACCGAAAAAGTCTTGAGAAGATTCGCTATAGAGAGAAGTTCGATATAGAGAGTTTCTACTGTGTATATATACAGATATTTATGACTAATTAAATTTTATATAATATATCAGCCCGATTCTAAATATAGCAGGGGAATTTTTCCGTGCGGAATTGAAAAAAATTCTACAATTCTAATCACGCTGGGAAGGGAATATAAAGGGAGCAAGAATTTCGAACATATTTAGGCAACATATTTCCGCTGGAAAAAACTCCCGGCTAATATTCATTTAGAATGGAGATGTATATAATTAGTAATTAATATATACTTATATAATTAACAAGAAGAGCGAAGAAAACAAATATTTTCAATCGCCTACAAATTTTATAAAATCCTTTATGTGTCCCCTAAATCATTTCATATATGATATTATAAAGCTCGAAAAAAAAAAAGGAAAAAACTTTAATAATATGCTTTCCAGACGTACAACAAAATCTCGAGATTTCAGACAATTTTAGAACAAATTTGACATTTGAAATCCAGGCGATTTCAATTTTGTTCTGAAATCCCGAGATTTCGTTGTAGGTCTGGAAAGCATATAAGGCTTATTTACAATAAGGCAGTGGCAGTGGCAGTGACAGTTTTCGAAATTTTAGAGAACACCGTTTGATATGAAACAAATTCGAATACGTATTATAATTTGTTTCATATCAAAAAGTTCTACATATCTACAATTTCGAAAACTGTCACAGCCACTGCCTTATTGTAATTCAGCCTTTATTCATAAGCCCATTAACTGTTAGTATATCATATTCAAACGAATTTTAAAAGAAATTTGATTATAAACGCAAGAGCAAAGCAAGTTGTTATTTTTGTTATCGTTGATAAGTTGAACAAAAAGAATTTTTAAGCAAATTTGTTCATTTTTCTTAGATAGAGGATTAAATACAGACATACACATAATGCTTTTAAACAAATAATGAGTTCTATATACAGTGAAGTTATATAAAATAGTGCCGTTGATATTTGCAAAGGCATAGGCATCCTTAAGAAACAGTAAATCAAAATGTAACTGAAATCAGTTGCAAAAATCCTTGGCTCGTCTTGTTCAGACTAAAAAAAACCGTTTGATAAACCAAAACAATAAAATATTTAATTTCTTATCGTTTGACTGATTTATGTGAGAATTAACGTGTTTAAAGTACAAGCTTCGTACACGGGGATTGATTTCATCAGAAACTGATGCTGATGAAGGCGTTAAGAAAATATGTGTATATATACGAAAAAGGATTGCCAAAGTTAAATGATTCCAAAGTAATATAACTTTTTCTACGAAATACGAACTGTATGCATATAATTTATATATAGGAATCTCTATAATTTTTCACGTATCGAGAAACTACGAATGTGTGTAGAACAAAATTTAAGGCGGATTTTGATTATAAGTCCTCAACGCTCACCAGGAAAATGCGCGTTGCGGAATCAATTGTCTGGGATTTTTTCTTTAAAAAAAAAAAAAAAATTGTTTACATAGAAATGTTGTACATAAATATTTATATACATTTTTCTCGTAATTGTAATCGTATTTCATTTTTCGGACATCAAATTGGAATCGTTATAAATTTTGAAATAACTACATTGCTCGATCTATCTCTGTTTCTACTGCTATTTTCTCTCTACATCTTAGAGCACTGAAGAAACAAAATCGCAATTTTAATTGAAATTGAAATCGAAATTGAAAATCGTAATCGTATTTGTTCTTGATTTGTTTTTTTTTTTTTTTTTTTTTTGGATACCGGGACTTGGGGAATTACATTTTGTTTAATCTGTTTCGTCGTTGTTGCCTGCAGCGCAATATGTTGTTGCGGTTGCTGTTGCGGATGCGCTTTTGATTGCGAATGCAGTTGCAGTTGCTGATGCTGGGTGGTGGATGTGGTGGTGGTAGTATTGGAGGTGGTAGTAGACGATCTTAAAATCGTTTTACGTAGTGCTATTGATGGCGCGGTGAATCTACTTACAGCAGCTGGCACAGTTTGCAAGCGGATTTGTGTTGGATTCGTGGAGTTCGTGCCGCCGCCGCGCCGCCACCGCCACTGGCATTGTTATTGCTTCCTATGGTCTGTGTCGTCACTTGGCCCGTAGAAGTGGCCGTGCCAACGCGCAGAAGTTGAAAACCATTTTCAGTCTTCAAAATCAGTGCAGGCGTTTGTCCCGGGGTTAGTGTACTAAGTGTTATCTACAAAATCGAAGAAAAAACAAGAAAAAAAAAAAAAAGGTTACTATTCTGAATAGGGGGAGGAAGGTGAAAGAAGAAGAAGGTTCTTCAGCAAAACGATTAGAATAGACCACATTCAGGTAAATTTTTTGGAACATTATGTATCGTTTTATGAGTCTCGGAATATGCTTTCGATATACTCGATATACTTTAACGAAAATGTTAATTTATACATGCACTTATGTATAGTATACGCATATTCTATGCCTTGTGTGGATTCTTCTGAATTAATATACTAATCTGGGCATGGTCCAGGTTGGGAAGGTGCGTCTTCAGCCTTTCCCTAATGAATTCTATATCTATTTGTTATTTCTTTCTTTGTACGATTGCTTACCGCAGGGCTTTGTGGTCGCGCACCTACTCCGATATGTGGACTTCCGATGACGACGCGCCCCAAAGCATTTGCCGGCACACCGGTCTTTTGAGGTTGCTGTGGCGCCGGAGAGCGCATTCCGACGACAACGCTGGCAGGTATCATAGAATTTAAAATCGGCTGATTGCTCTGTTCAAAAATCCACATGAAAAAGATATAGAGAGATACAGTAAATGAATATTTGTTTTTATTTTTGATTTGATTTGATTTTTTTTTTTTTTTTTGTTTTTTTGTATGTTGGAGGCAAATCGCTAAATCTCTTTTAAGCAAGCACATACAGATTAAATTATTTAAGAAATGCTATTTTTTCTCTTTTTTTCCACTACGACATGCAGTTGAGATTATTATTCTTGTAGGTTATATTATATCATGTGTCATTCCAAATAAGATGTCTTATAGTCCAACGACACTGTCAGGCAGAATAAAGGAAAATTGGGATAAAAAAAATTTTAATTAAAAAAATAACGAAGAACATACCAACACATATGGCCCAAAGTGAAAATTCTTAGGTATGGGAAACATTTCCCTAGCGCTACAGGGATCAACAATCTGTACATGTGATCTGCCATTTACCGAACGAAATGGGGAATAAATCATGAATCATATTTGAACTGCACACAACTCCTTTTTCACTCTACTGAATGCTCTCCGACCAATTCCAATAGGTAAGCGTTTTTTTTTTTTTATTCGTGATCAATTTAAGATCTATTTTATACCTCTACCATGGCCGATTATATACTCTTGGTGTAGACGATTTCAGACCAGACCAGACCTGAGTTTAATCAGGTTTACTAAGAAGTAATCGTTCAGCATCGATATTGATTTGTTTTTCCAAAGCATACGAAAATCTAAGTTATCACAAAGCTGTTATTTTTTTTATCCTCATACAGTAGAGTACGGATAAATGCAACACGTTTTTTGCTCGAATTCTTGTGCACTTATGCATTCTTTGCATAAATCCGTGCATATTTTGATGAGAACGCATAAAAAAGGCTTCAAAGCACCTTTCACTTATTAGGTTTTAGCATTTATTCATGTTGCATTTATCCGTAGTGCACTGTATATACATATACAGTTGAAACTGTCTATAACGAATTTATTTCAAGGCCTTTTGGCTACATTTTTAGTGCCTTTTTCTCTCTCCTTATAATAAATTTTCTCTATAACGAATATATTTTCCAGTCCCTTGAAATTCGTTACAGAGAGTTTTTCGGGACATACAAATGCGAAAAGTATTGGAGGCCTGACATCCCTAACTAAATACAAATAACAAATTTTCGACTGGGACTAAATTCATCTAGGGTTTAGTTTGTTTTTTTTTTTTTCACAAATAACACTCATAATTGGTATTTTTCGACTTTTAAGTCGCTGTCCCACCAAAGAAGAACAAAGAATTCAATGCCAATCTGCTAGTCTGCGGACCATCTATCGAGTGTTCTCAGTAAACCTAAAGAAGCCGAAAAGTTATTCAGATTGAAATCTTTGAATATATAAAACAGTTTCAATCGGTACAGGTAGATGGAGTGTTAAAAAAAAAAAGACACGACTGGGATTAAAATGAGAAAACGAAAAACAAAAGGATTAGGAATGGCAATTAGGGTAGGAAAAGAAAGAAACTAAATACAAATCGCGTCAAATAATCTTGCAATTTTGTAAGGAAAAGTGTTCTCGCTACACTTATAGTCATACTGGCATATAATACGTTACGGTATTATACGATACTATACGATATGATGTGATATGTTACGATATGTTAACTAAATTACTTTAAGTTACGTCATTTCGTTCGTAACGATATATTAAATGTGCTACATATTTAAGCGTGTGCAACTGAGAAGGTGGACTGACGATGGGAGCCGGCCATGGTCCTACGATTGGTTGTACCTGGTTAAGGGTTTTAGTCATGGTTACAATTCCTGGTGCACTTGAGACTAGACCCGCCGGCAGGGAAACTGCATGGTGATTCGACTTTATAACTAAGGTTTGAGTGGTGGCACCTACTGATTGCGTTACGGCATTATGCTGAGCATGCGCCTGTGAGTGATGCTGATGCTGCTGTTGCAACTGGTGGGAAGTCGGCTGCGTTGAGGCACTTGATTGGGAGTTACTTTGATGCAGAATTTGCTGGTGTTGAATTTGAACTTGTTGCGGTAATGTGGCGTGTCCGCCTGTTCCGGCACCCCCACCTATATTGATAGTTCCGTTATGAAGCCCTTGACTTGTAAACGTAATGCGATTGCCTGCGTTCTGTGTCGGCTGGCCTGCGTTCATTGCGACGTCGTGAGACGTTATTTTAAAAATGCCACCCACTTCCTTCCTTCCTGATTTTTACTATTCCTACTCGTATGTTGTTGTAATGATTGTTGTTATTGTTGCTGTTATTTTTCTTCGCCTTCCTGTTATTATTATTTTAACTGTTGGAAGATCGTTTTTCTTATTTTTTATTTTGAAATCGGATAAGTCAAACATGCGAAAGTCGAGAAGGAATCAAATCAAGTTCATATTTGTGCGATTCCTCAAGGAAATGAAGTTCGTTTTTTCCTGACGCTTTTTTTGTTATAGTTTGTTAGAGCCGGTGATGATGGATAAACGGCTACGCAACGTCTTAGCTTTCAGAGATAGTTGCAATTGATAGTGATAGCGCGTCAAAGCGCCACAAAGGCACAACGGTAGGTAGCGGGGAGAAGTGTGGTAAACGCAATAGATTATGGTCGTATTTGTCAAATGGCTTTTTCGCTTGCGGCTTTTTGTTTCTCCCTATCTTAGCCCTAACGATCCTAATATGCTGTTGCTTTAGTTGGGTCGGTGTCTCTTCGACTGGTGGAGCCGGCTTTCGTTTTAGAAAGTGTCATATGAAGTGGGAAAGCCTTCAATTAGTGCTCCGCCGCTTTCCGCATAACTCCGCTTGTTCAGATGTCATAAAAATTGAGCTTACATTGAAAAAAAAAAAGAAAACACGGGCTTATTTTCAAAGCTCCCGATGCTGTTGGTGTTGCTGCTGCTGATGATGATGCTTTTTGTATTTGCTCTTGGCTTGGCTGACAGTCGTCAGAAACATGCAGTAACAATAACCTCCTTTATTGCGTAGGAAAAAAAAAAAAACAAACAAAAAACAAAACAAAAGAAATTAATCAAAATTATTTTGATCTCTTTAACTTTGTCGCGTTTACTTGATTGTTGCTTTTGTCGGTGAATTTGTTCATTTATATATCTTCGACTTTCTTTATCCAGTGGCACTCAGTTCTTGTTGACCTTCTGCACCTTCTTCTCCTGTTCGTCTCGAATTCGACGAGTTAATTTCACGAATTTCACTTTCTCGATGGAAAACTCAACGAACCCGACAATTTCACACTAACATCAGCGAAAGCAGCAGCAGTACTGGAATAATTTTCTTTATTTTGATTATGACGACGCCGCCATTTTCTTGAAACCAGTGCTGCCAGTTTGAGCGATTTTTCCCATTGTGAGGGACTTTGTTGTGATTTTATTTAAATTTCGCATTAATCTTGAAGCGCATAATAGAAGAACTATTGATAAAAATAAAATCATTCGATTGCAGCTTGCAGTGATAAAGAGCTGAAAATAGCTATTTATTTTAATAGCTATAATCCACTAAGAATTGCTTGATAGCATCTTACGCGTTAAGACATTTCGATAATGATACAAATTTCCGTAGGCAAGGGATGCAGGGGGAAGAGAGAAAAACGCTCCCACACCACATCCCCACGCGTCCCTAGTCCACAAAGAGTGTGTTTCATTATCGAAATGTCTTAACGTGTAAATAGCGTATTGCCGAGCTAATCCCTTCTCTACCTTTCCCGCTTTCAATTAAACAATCATTTGAAGTTAAATCAGTTCGCCACTCGTTATAATTGGGCTTCGCTAGCTTGGGACATTCTCACTATAATTAGGCCTCGATTGCATGGGGACTTGAGCACGAAGGGAAAAGTTGCGGCAAAAATGCTGACAGCACTGCCCGAAGCACGAACAAAACGCAATGAGTAAGACCAAATTGTAATAGATTCATCGAGTCGGAACCGAGCTGACAGGCAGCGATTTCTAAAATAAATGGTTCATTAAGTAACTTCGAAACGCATTTCGAGAAAATAGCAATTTAAAGAACAACGTCCAATTTACTCTACAAATGCATTCCAATCTAAACTAACAACGAATTGCAAGGAATTCTTCGCAATTCCTTTCGTTTTTACATTTTGGCCAGAAGTACGGCAGCATCTGCGCTACATTAACGCTACGTTAATCTGCTACAATTTCTACGCTCGCAAGAAAACTACAAGACAGCTGTGCGAACTGCAAGAATTGCGGCCTGCGCTACAAGAATCGCGCTAATTTACGGATTTTGGGATTTATCGTTAGTTTTTCATACTCTACATTATGTGTTGCATTTGTTTAATTTATTCTCAATGGCGCGCACTTATTTTTACACAGATTTTTCCAATATATTCGTTAATTTCAACGAAATCGCAACACTTTATTTATTCGCACGCACAAAGTTTAGAGTCGAAAACAATCGATAACACATCGATAGTATCGATGATTACAAATATTTATCGCTCGTTAACATCGATGAATTCTTGGCTCCCAATGGCTACTCGTTCCAAATGCGCCCGTTTACACATACCGTCGACATCGTTCAACAAAACGCAGTTTGTTGGAAAGCGGAGAACGGGGAGAGGTATCCTCGCTCTCCTCTCCCGAACAAAATCCGATTTGTTCAACGATGTTGACGTACGTGTAAACGGGCGTAATGGATCGGGAAAATTCAAAAATTCACCTTCCACCCACTATTCTGCAAGTACTCTTAAGCAGTTCTGTCGAAATGCTACTATAATAGTTTTTTGGTCCTTTTTGTCTCGCCGTACATACTACTTTACTACTCCTTTCACCAACGTACTACTATTTGGTTGTAAATAAATTTTGTTGTGCGGTGAAAATTAACTGTCTGGAAGGCCTACAAAATTTTTTTCGCATACCTGTATCTATTTCTTCATTCACTAAAAACAACTAGGACATTCCATTAAAAGTGAAAAGATTTAAAAATCGAAAAAGTGTAAGTTTTTTCATACAAAATTACATTTATGCATTTTTTTGCCTTTTTGGTTTTGGAGTTTTCGAGGTTTTTAAAGGAAAGCCCCTAACTAGTTTTTCTTTTTCTTCTATTGCTTAAAAACGACTTATTTTTTAATATAATCCGTTTATTTTATAAACACTACCATTTTAAAAACTTTTTGGTACTTTCTCAGATACGAAAACGACAGCACTGCTCTTAAGTAAGCGACCATTGACTCACGGTTGCATGTAAGGAAAACGTTATTTTTGTTTTTCAAACTCAACTCATGTACGTCTGAGGTAAAAACGAATGATAATCGTAAAATAGCCTTTCGTATAATAAAAAAAAAAGAAATTATATAATTTCTTTATACATATTGAATTACCATACGCTTCGCTCAACAGTTCCATCTCAAAAATGATACAAAAACAATGGCGGGTTTCTCGTGTTTCTGAGTGCTTTTACGATTTTAACAAGTTTTGGAAATATGCCTTTGCATTAAATGGATTAAGTCGAAAGTCGAGCGACGCAGAACGGTCATCGTAAACTGGATTCGTCATCGACGGGGATGCTGTCGGAGACCAACGACGGGGGACGAATGTCGTGAACCTCGCCGCTCGACTTGTAGTGCATGTGTAGCGGTCGGGCGATCGTTTCTTCTTAGCCTCGAGTGCGTTGAAATAGAGGCTAAGCACCTAGCCATTTCATTTGGGTGCCGCTGGAGTCTATCCAAATAGGAATTTTTAAGACGCACTAATTCCTCTTTAACCAAAGGGATATTAAGGTCACGATGAATATTTTCGTTCCGTATATACCATGGCGCACCTGTAATTGAACGGAGAATTTTGGTTTGGCATCTTTGAATCAATTCTATACTTGAGGAACTTGCATTACCCCATAACTGAAGGCCATATGACCAAATTGGCTTTAAAATACTAGTATATAAAAGGATTTTATATTCGATTTTTAAGGGGGAACGATGATTAATTAACCAATGAAGCTTAATAGCTTTAAGTTTCATTTGGGTTCGTTTAGCTTCAATATGTTTGCGCCATGTGAGACGTTTGTCCAAGTGGATACCCAAGTAAACAACATTGTCCGTCTCTGGTACTATTATGTTGTTTATTCTTAAAGGGGGACAGATGCCCCTTTTAAGTGTAAATGTAACATGTTTACTTTTTTGCTCGTTTACTTTCACTCGCCATGTTCCTATCCATTTTTCAACCACTTTTAAATGCGTTTGCAGGTTAGAAGTGGAAGAAATCGGGCATCTATGGCGGCTTAATATGGCTGTGTCATCGGCAAAAGTGGATGTTGTAAGACTACTGTTTACAGGGAAATCTGACGTATATAGTAAATATAGGAAGGGTCCAAGAACAAGCTATGAATTCTATGCTTTGCGAAACAAAATCTTTATATTTGACCTTAAAATTCCTATGTTTTAAGTAGGATGAAAGTATTGCGTGAACAGTAGGAGGGAGAAGATATTTAATTTTTTGAATAAGTCCTTCATGCCATACTTTGTCGAACGCTTGAGCCACGTCCAAGAATATGGCTGAGCAGTATTCTTTGTATTCAAAAGCTTTCCTTATTTCATTGGTTATGCGATTTACCTGCTCTATAGTCCCATGATTTTTACGGAATCCAAATCTGATGGTGCGGAATTAATATGGCTGTGTCATGGAAACGAAGTGGAGTCAATTTGGTAAGAGCTACTGCTTTCTCAGGGAAAGTTTGACGTATATAGTTGGAATATAGGATTATGGGTCCGATAAGAAGACACCATTGCTATGCATCTCTATGCCTGGTTTTGCGAAATCAATAATCTATTAAGGAGGTTCCATGACCTTGAGGGAAATATGCAAATCGTTTTAATGATCGCATTGAAAAGCTATTGTAATGAACACGTATGGCAATGTATGAAGCATCTCAATAATCATTTTAGGAGTTATGTTGTCCTTCCAGGTGCTACTTTGTCGAATGCTTGTAATAATTGCTTTAATTTCGTCTAAGTGGAAATAGATTGGGTGATTTTGCAGTATTTATTTGTAGTGTCAAAAGCATTTCACAATTTATTTCATTGGGATTAGGTTGGAAAACTGACTTTAAATGCCAGCAAAGGCAGTAGCCTTTTCTTCACTACTACGTGCCCAAGCGCCGTTGATTCTCTTATGGAGATTCCCACACTTGTTGGTGCGATTTAATAAACTTATTATCTTTCATAAACGATGATTTTCCGGAGATCTAATTTGGAAATGTAGTGCTTATCTCAAAAAGTTTGCTAAATACATTGGTAAGAAGTTTTTGTTTTTGTCGATAATGAAGACATCCAATTGTTACCAAAATCCATTTCTACTCGGATTTTTTCGGATATTCTACTACGTTATTAATGGAGATTCTAGTCCAATGCTTGGAGGTCATTATGATAATCTAATATCTCTTTGAAAAGTTTGTATGACACGATGCAATGTATGGGTAATACGTTAGCAATTGTTAGTGTTAGGAGCCAATTTGGAGTGTTGCCGTCTCACAGTGTCGCGAGCCATACATTTCTTGGCCAAAAATAGGAGTTACCTAGAGCAATGAAATTTGCTGGACATTTCTTTCGATGCGATAGATTGGGTAATTTTGAGAATTGTAAAATGAATGTAGGATTTCCAAATATTATTTCAGGACTAGGTTGGAATTTAACTCGATTATCTTTCATATATAGCAAGATTAATTGGAGTGCACGCCTTTTTTGTATACGTGCCCAAAGTGAAAAAACTCTTGTAGACTCTTAAAAAATGCAGATTCCCTACTTACGTTCGGGATTTAATAAAGCTTATTTATGTTCCTTTAATACATCTATTTTCCGGAATCATGTAATTATCGTGAAATTAGTTAATTAATGTTTGCTCGAAGAAGAAATTGTATAGCCTTTTTCTATTTTTTTGTGCAATGCAGAATTCCTTTATACGAAATTTTCTTCCGATTTTTTCAGTGCTCTACTACGATCCAATGGAATTTCATTAAGATCAAACAAAACTAAGTTTGCACAAGGCTCTCATATCATATGTCTGTAGCGCAATACTTTGGTTTGATGTCGTTAATTGATGGTAATTACAATGTCCATAATGAATTAATATAAACAGTTTGTTGTAAGCCAATTGAAGGTGCCTTACGTTCGACTGCCATCATATTCTTGCAAAAACTAGAAATTTAACCTATGAGCAATAATTTTGGAATGGACATTTCTTTGATGCCATTAAGAAGGTTTTGCAAAGAAATTTAAATTATATCTCATTTCTAAATCCAAAGAAATTTTCTTAACAAAACTTATCATTTCGTTTTGTTTTGCTACCCATGTTCTGTCTTTAGAAGAGAGCCACACATTATAAGGTTCCCTTTTAGCAACGGAGATCACTATAATTAAATTGACATAACAAAAAAAAAAAAATCGCAGGAAAAAGCAGATGATATTACTTACTTATGTTTATATCACTTTGAGGTATAAAATACAAAAAAATTTTTGGGGAGCAAGAGGGCGTTTTTTATTTTTTAATTTTAAAAATTTATTTTGCTTTTTGCCACTTATTTTCAAATGCTTTAATTTCTTGTAACGGCTAATCACATATGTTATAAATATAAACAAAAAATTAGTTGCCACTTAAAATATAAAGCTATCGCTATAATTTGGCATATAAATCATTAAGGTGAAACTACTATCAACAAAATAATAGCATTTCAAATATTAGCTATTTTTAAAAGTTTCGCTAACAGAAACTAACAAATTTCGTTTAGTGTAACTTTAAAAGCGTGGTTCGCTTAAACGGCTTAACATATTGAGAAAATTTTTTTCGATTTCTCTTAGTGCAAATATTAACTATTCATAACAGTAAAATTTTTTAAGCATTTCCAACCTTCATTTTTGGCAAAACTCGTGACACTGTGCGTCTCATCTCTATTCCATGAGTGCTAATTGGTATGTACAGCAGTTCGTGAAGTCATTGAAGAGTTGCGTCTGAAAAGCCGTGACGAATCGAACTTAAAAAAAAAAAAAAAAAAACCGTAAGATGCAAGGTTTAATCTTTCCTTTTCCGATTCCTTTCGCAACTCCCGAAGAGTTCAATTAATTTCGCAGCTTTTTTTTTTGTTGAAGTCTGAGCCAGCTCCCTTTTAATGTTTTCCCATCACATTTTTTATGATGACATCCACGAAAATTAATTTTCATTTTGGGCTTGTACTTCCATTATGCTTGCAAGAAAATAATTTCCTGCCCGATTAAAATTTCTCTACGGGCCAAATGCATCTAATGTTTACTCTAGTTATCTCAAAGGAACAATGTCTAGACAATTTTAGCTTCATCGTTGGACGTGTCGTGAAACCAGTATCTTTTTTCTGGAACTTCATCCGAAAGTAGGCCCGCCGTTGAGTGAATTTTCGCATCCGGTTATTGTTTCCTAGCAACAAACTTCTTCAGTTTGGTTCAGAGAGCATTGGTCTGGGCGCCTTGAAGTTTAAACAAGTAAGGGTGTTATAGTCAGGCGAGCCTGACAATAGAATACCCGACACAGACATTGATTGACAGTCGTCAGAAACATGCAGTAACAATAACCTCCTTTATTGCGTAGGAAAAAAAAAAAACAAAAGAAATTAATCAAAATTATTTTGATCTCTTTAACTTTGTCGCGTTTACTTGATTGTTGCTTTTGTCGGTGAATTTGTTCATTTATATATCTTCGACTTTCTTTATCCAGTGGCACTCAGTTCTTGTTGACCTTCTGCACCTTCTTCTCCTGTTCGTCTCGAATTCGACGAGTTAATTTCACGAATTTCACTTTCTCGATGGAAAACTCAACGAACCCGACAATTTCACACTAACATCAGCGAAAGCAGCAGCAGTACTGGAATAATTTTCTTTATTTTGATTATGACGACGCCGCCATTTTCTTGAAACCAGTGCTGCCAGTTTGAGCGATTTTTCCCATTGTGAGGGACTTTGTTGTGATTTTATTTAAATTTCGCATTAATCTTGAAGCGCATAATAGAAGAACTATTGATAAAAATAAAATCATTCGATTGCAGCTTGCAGTGATAAGGAGCTGAAAATAGCTATTTATTTTAATAGCTATAATCCACTAAGAATTGCTTGATAGCATCTTACGCGTTAAGACATTTCGATAATGAAACAAATTTCCGTAGGCAAGGGATGCAGGGGGAAGAGAGAAAAACGCTCCCACACCACATCCCCACGCGTCCCTAGTCCACAAAGAGTGTGTTTCATTATCGAAATGTCTTAACGTGTAAATAGCGTATTGCCGAGCAAATCCCTTTTTCTACCTTTCCCGCTTTCAATTAAACAATCATTTGAAGTTAAATCAGTTCGCCACTCGTTATAATTGGGCTTCGCTAGCTTGGGACATTCTCATTATAATTAGGCCTCGATTGCATGGGGACTTGAGCACGAAGGGAAAAGTTGCGGCAAAAATGCTGACAGCACTGCCCGAAGCACGAACAAAACGCAATGAGTAAGACCAAATTGTAATAGATTCATCGAGTCGGAACCGAGCTGACAGGCAGCGATTTCTAAAATAAATGGTTCATTAAGTAACTTCGAAACGCATTTCGAGAAAATAGCAATTTAAAAAACAACGTCCAATTTACTCTACAAATGCATTCCAATCTAAACTAACAACGAATTGCAAGGAATTCTTCGCAATTCCTTTCGTTTTTACATTTTGGCCAGAAGTACGGCAGCATCTGCGCTACATTAACGCTACGTTAATCTGCTACAATTTCTACGCTCGCAAGAAAACTACAAGACAGCTGTGCGAACTGCAAGAACTGCGGCCTGCGCTACAAGAATCGCGCTAATTTACGGATTTTGGGATTTATCGTTAGTTTTTTATACTCTACATTATGTGTTGCATTTGTTTAATTTATTCTCAATGGCGCGCACTTATTTTTACACAGATTTTTCCAATATATTCGTTAATTTCAACGAAATCGCAACACTTTATTTATTCGCACGCACAAAGTTTAGAGTCGAAAACAATCGATAACACATCGATAGTATCGATGATTACAAATATTTATCGCTCGTTAACATCGATGAATTCTTGGCTCCCAATGGCTACTCGTTCCATATGCGCCCGTTTACACATACCGTCGACATCGTTCAACAAAACGCAGTTTGTTGGAAAGCGGAGAGCGGAGAGAGGTATCCTCGCTCTCCTCTCCCGAACAAAATCCGATTTGTTCAACGATGTTGACGTACGTGTAAACGGGCGTAATGGATCGGGAAAATTCAAAAATTCACCTTCCACCCACTATTCTGCAAGTACTCTTAAGCAGTTCTGTCGAAATGCTACTATAATAGTTTTTTGGTCCTTTTTGTCTCGCCGTACATACTACTTTACTACTCCTTTCACCAACGTACTACTATTTGGTTGTAAATAAATTTTGTTGTGCGGTGAAAATTAACTGTCTGGAAGGCCTACAAAATTTTTTTCGCATACCTGTATCTATTTCTTCATTCACTAAAAACAACTAGGACATTCCATTAAAAGTGAAAAGATTTAAAAATCGAAAAAGTGTAAGTTTTTTCATACAAAATTACATTTATGCATTTTTTTGCCTTTTTGGTTTTGGAGTTTTCGAGGTTTTTAAAGGAAAGCCCCTAACTAGTTTTTCTTTTTCTTCTATTGCTTAAAAACGACTTATTTTTTAATATAATCCGTTTATTTGATAAACACTACCATTTTAAAAACTTTTTGGTACTTTCTCAGATACGAAAACGACAGCACTGCTCTTAAGTAAGCGACCATTGACTCACGGTTGCATGTAAGGAAAACGTTATTTTTGTTTTTCAAACTCAACTCATGTATGTCTGAGGTAAAAACGAATGATAATCGTAAAATAGCCTTTCGTATAATAAAAAAAAAAGAAATTATATAATTTCTTTATACATATTGAATTACCATACGCTTCGCTCAACAGTTCCATCTCAAAAATGGTACAAAAACAATGGCGGGTTTCTCGTGTTTCTGAGTGCTTTTACGATTTTAACAAGTTTTGGAAATATGCCTTTGCATTAAATGGATTAAGGGAATAGATACACTTCACATTGGGGTTTCTATAGAACAAGAAACTTTTAAAACATTCAATTTGAATATTACTTTAAAGCCGCATTTTGACCCTTTGCCCTGTTTAGCATAAATTTGTATACATCCGTATTTCTTTTGTTTTGGTGCCTTTTAATGATAAACTACATCACATATAGATAAATAAACAAATACATACATAGATCTACGAATAAAGAGCCAAGTAATTTGAAAAAAGAATTTTTCCATAAAAAATTTATTGCACAATTCAACTGTCCGTGGTTGAATCCAGATTTTGAGATTTATTTTTTCTTTCACTTCAGTGGTGCTTCCTCCTCGGGTTTCCGTCGTTGCACAACATAATATATTAAGCTTATCACCGCCACACTCACGCCACCAATCAATGCCACACAATGTATGATATTGAGCGTCCTCAGTGTATTGATAAGTTTCTTTTTGAAAAAGGAGACCATCTCGTCGTTCAGCTCGATGCCCTTGAAGCACAAAAAAAAGAGTGACATATCAAGGAATATTCGTACATACATACATACATATATCGGATGTCTTGAGTATAAGTAAAAAATCATCTTTATGATTTAATTCATTTTTATTTTTTACACACTTACATATACCGTCAAAGCTCTCTCTAACGAATCTCAGGGGACCCCAAAAAAAAAAAAAAACCCCTCTGTAGAGCAGAGGCCGGTACGCTAAAGCAAAGAGTATCTCGGGAATGGATTACCGACAATCTTTGGATTTTCCCATTAATTTCAGCTTTTTGGGGCAACATTTTGCCGGCCCCTGCTAAATATGAAGAGAACTTCTCTATATACATACTTAGGAGAGCTCGTTACAGAGACTTTCGACTGTGTACGAGCGGTTGCGAAGATTATTATCTATTTTGAGCTATAAGCTCTTAGCTTAATTCGTTCTGCTCTACCCACCTCTTCAAGCCAAATTGCTGGCATGAGCACAGTGGTCAGGTTCTCCGTAATGGTTATACGATTTATCGATTTGAGGAACATATTGAACTGCACTCGCTTGCCGCCCTGCAATGGTGTACCCGTCAGCTGTAATAAAAGATCGGATCAGACAATGCGAATTTCATTAGCCACATCAGTAGGAGGCTCTCAAAAAGCCAAAAAAAAACTAAAGGAGACAATTGCTTACGTATTGCACATCGACGTAGGTCTGATGCTTCTTGGCATCGGGCTTTAGGCCGCGTATCATGCGCGTATACTCGTTTGAGGCGCCAAGCATATGTGGCAGCGTCAGGATGACAGGCGCGTCTACAATAAAAATCGGATAAAGGAATTTATAATTTAATATACAAAAACAAAAAAAAAAAAAAAAAAAAAAAAAATAAATAATTGAATGAGTTTAATTTAAATTTTAATAACTCTCGGTAGCGGCCTTGCGGACCGTTCAACTGATCGATCCGGTTACGCTATTAATTTTTAATGCTTTCTAAAAAATTTTAAAAATTCCAAAATGTCTGTTTTTATTTGTTTTCGCCGAAAATTCATCGATATGACTGATGTTCAATTGAAATCGGCTTTAGCCAGCAAGTATCATGCCGCGCTATAATCTCTGAACCATTACAAGGTGGCTGCGTCAGGATACAGGCTCTAAAACTAAAAATCGATAAGATTTACTAATTATTGTACAGAAATAACAAACGAAAAAAAAAAAATTATTATGAGTTTACATTAAATTAAAACACTGGCTAGCGGCTTCAACTGATGACCGTTCCTATACATTTAGCTCATTTCCAAATGTCGATTTGTTTTCGCCGAAATTCAATGAAATTACGTTCAATTGAAATCTCAGCAGCAAAAGGGCTATAATTTGAATTACAAAGTGCTCGTTGTCGTCTAAAGAACCACGAAATCATCAAGTTTTACTAAGTTATTGTCAGATGAACAACGGCAAAATTTTCTTGCAGTATTGCATGAAAAACACGACTGGGCTACTAGGTCATCGCTGAAGGCCCCTGATGACCATGAGCTCCCAAATTATTTGTTCTTCATTGAAAAGTTTTACATTCAGAAAAAGGGCTAAATTTAGAACTAAACGGCAGTTTTAACCATCAATCGAAGAAATTTTCATTGTTATCGGAAATTAAAAAAATAAATTCTATAAGAATCTTCGGACCATGAGCTAAAGGGGCTTATTTTGGTTTTGAAAGCTTAAGCCATCTAGATTTTTCAAATGACCTATAACTTTTAGAAATCTCAAACTCTTGGCAGTTGCTATGCCTCCAATGGAAATTCTCACGAATCATGGGTATTTTTCGACAATACGTAACTCATCTCTCGCTATCTTCTTTCTCTGCTCTCTCGCTCTCTCGTCTCTTTCTCTCTCTCTCTCTTTTCTCTCTCTCTCGCTCTGCTCTCTCTCTTCTCTCTCTCGCTTCTCGCTCTCTCTCTTCTGCTCTCTCTCTCTCTCTCTCTCTCTCTGCTCTCGCTCTCTCTGCTCTCTCTCTCGTCTCTCTTCTCTCCTCTCGCTCTCTCTCGCTCTCTCTCGCTCTCTCTCTCTCGTCTCTCTCTCTCTCGCTCTCTCTCTCTCTCTCTCTCTCTCTCTCTCTCTCTCTCTCTCTCTCTCTCTCTCTCTCTCTCTCTCTCTCTCTCTCTCTCTCTCTCTCTCTCTCTCTCTCTCTCTCTCTCTCTCTCTCTCTCTCTCTCTCTCTCCCTCTTTCATTCATCACTCTTCTCACTACAGATAATAAGTAGACACTTCCCAGCCGGGCCTTGTAGTTACTAGACACTCAGTGTACAGAGTAGTTAATAGGCAGAAATGAAATAGTTGACTGCCTACTACACGATACACTTGGTGCATAGCAAGTACATATACAGAACCGAAGAAAGCAACCGAAGCCGAACGGCACGAAGTATACTTTGTATACAGCAATGTGCTTTAGCAACGAAAACACACGAAGTATGCCCATATACAGCCGCTATCCACTTCGAACCCAGTTATCACACCACCGCACCAGTCTAGGACAGTTTTTAACAAAATTGAATAAGTTTTGTATATCAGAATAGTGTTGTGCACATCATACTTGGTGCTATGGTGCACTTCCTGTACACAGTTCCGGCTGGGTTACTACATACATACATACGGTTTAAAGAATTCTTTAACATTTTCCCACTCTTCAGATCACGGGGGCGAGGCAATCGCAACAAAGCAAAGCAAAAGGCAAACCTCATCTGGCAACAGTTTTTAGTTTGATGCCGGCTATGATGGGTAATTACGTTAGCAATTGTTAGTGTTGGAGCCAATTTGGAGGTGTTGCCGTCTCGTCTCTATTCCATGAGTGCTAATTGTTATGTACAGCAGTTCGTGAAGTCATTGAAGAATTGCGTCTGAAAAGCCGTGGCGAATCGAACAACTTCGAAAATAAAAAAAAAACCCTAAGATGCAGGGCTTAATCTTTCCTTTTCCGATTCCTTTCGCAACTCCCGAAGAGTTCAATTAATTTCGCAGCTTTTTTTTTTTGTTGAAGTCTGAGCCAGCTCCCTTTTAATGTTTTCCCATCACATTTTTTTACGATGACATCCACGAAAATTAATTTTTGTTAATTTCAATTGTTTCGACAGCAAAAAACGTGTTTTGCTTCTTGTTCCCCTGATTCTGAGCGGGTATTTGAGAAATTCAGTAACATGGAAATAAGCAGGTTTCGCCATAAGATAAGAGAGAGATGTTTTTATTTGCATGAAAATAACAAATAAAAACAACATTATAAAGATGTTATAAACGATTATTTATGCTTATGGAATGTTAAAAAGGCGCTAGCGGAATTCGTTGCTCTAATGCGACATTAAATATCCGTCAGATCCGTGCTTTGCTTTGTCCATTCAATTGAGTGATTTTCCAGAGCTTAAGTTCAGATTCCAATTCTGCTGATGATGCGATAATTGTGTTAACAGCGGCAGCAGGTAATTACTCTCGTGTCTCTTCTTCGCGCTCAATAGTTTCTTTACCGTTCTTCTTTTGTGGCGTTTAAACTTTAGACCCACTTCAAAAGTGATGTAACGAATAATGAATAATATTTGTCAAGATCAGCGGATAGCAAAAAATCGTATTCCAGATTGTTGCCGGTAACTTGAACCTAATTATCATCAGTGCAGTAGCGTAGTGAGGGGAGGACGAAGGGGGAAGCCGAGCGCCAAATCATATTTAAATTTTTATGAATGTTTTTTTTTTTTGAGGCCGGTTGGAGGGGGCGGCATTTCCTGCATTGTGCACCCATCGGGCCCCGGGCTCCGAAATGTCTCGCTACGCCACTGCTTCGGTGGCATTATAGCCCCGATGAAGTAGGGCCGAACATCGCACACTATGGCAATCTTGTCTTTTCCATTTGTTTTGAATGAGATAAAGATTAGGGGCGAGCCTTGAAGAGAATCGGAAAGATCCAAGAGATTTTTTCAAAGTCCCCTGTGGTAAAAAGTTGGAAAATTATGTGAAAAGAACATAGGAATTTCACCAGAACTAGAGAACCAGTGCAAGTTTTGGATAAGCTTCTATCACAAGTATACCAGTGATAAGTGGAATAATCACATGCGTTCGATAAGGTTGACCTGGGGTCATTATGCTTGCAAGAAAATAATTTCCGCCCGATTGAAATTTCTCTACGGGCCAAAAGCATCTAATGTTTACTCTAGTTATCTCAAAGGAACAATGTTTAGACTATTTTAGCTTCATCGTTGGACGTGTCGTGAAACCAGTATCTTTTTTCTGGAACTTCATCCGAAAGTAGGCCCGCCGTTGAGTGAATTTTCGCATCCGGTTATTGTTTCCTAACAACAATACTTCGTCAGTTTGGTTCAGAGAGCATTGGTCTGGGCGCCTTGAAGTTTAAACAAGTAAGGGTGTTATAGTCAGGCGAGCCTGACAATAGAATACCCGACACAGACACACATGTTCAAAAAATTTTTAATATCAAGGGGTGTTTAAGGCCATTATGGGCCCCATATACCGACTTTTGTTAAATTTCTTTATGAAAATCGCCCCTTGGCCACGCCCACTTTTCCAATTTAATTGAATTCTAATCGAAGGCTTAAATATACGCTCAAATTCTAAGTTTCATTGAAATATTTTGAAAAAGTCAGATTTTGAAGCAGTTTTGGGATTTTTTTGACAGACCCTAGTACTGGAGGTACCCTTAAAAATGGTCTGATCAAGGAAATTTTTTGGAAGGATGTTTAAGGCTACAAAGGAAGCATAAGTGCCAAATTTCGTTCAAGTCACATTTGAATTTCGGGTGTAGGAGACAATTTTCGAAAACCGCCCTTCTGCCACGCCCACTTTTCCAATTTTTGGAAACTGAATAACTTGGCTGTAAATTCGTTCAACTATCAAATTTCATCAAAATATCTTGTAAAAATCCGTTTTTGGAGCAGTTTTCGTGATTTTCATAGCAGACCCTAGTACTAGAGGTACCCTAAAAATGGTCCGATTGGGTCCATTCTCGAACTTGTTCTTACTCATGTCCCCGTGAGCACGCTTACCGAATTTCATCAAGATAGCTCAATTCCTTCGATAAGAAAACTGTATACAAACAGACAGACAAACGACAGACAGACAGACAGACAGACAGACAGACAGACAGACAGACAGACAGACAGACAGACAGACAGACAGACAGACAGACAGACAGACAGACAGACAGACAGACGGACGGACGGTGACTCCGTGACTCGAATCTCCTAGAGACGCTGATCATTTCTATATATATTTTGTATGGTCTATCTCGACTGGTTCTGGGTGTTGCACACAACCACACAAACGCAATATACCCTCGACACAGCGTGTGTCGGGTATAAAAAGAAGGAGATCCAGAGATGGGTTTCGAGGAAGGTTCGTATCGAACTATCAAGCGATTCTGCTTTAAGGGTCTCTTGACCAAGTCCGGTCTGGAGGAAATGTGGCTTTTACTTATTTGTTTTTATTTTTTATTTGAATTGAAATCAAAAGTTCTTTTTTTTTTTTTTTGTTTAGTCAGTGTAGTCTTTCCTTTCATTCGATATGTTAATTTCAATGGTCTCCATAGAAAGAGTTTCATTTTCATCGCTCACAATTTAACTGTTAGGGTCTATTTATATACTTCTTTATTGATTGCTTGGCAAAGAAGGCAATCGAATATACTTTTGAATTAATTACTATGTTTTCTGAATGGCGGACAGAACCGGGGAGCAGAAATTCACCATTGAAATGAATTGAGCTGTGTCGAGCTGGGTCGTGATGAGATGAAATTCGTGTTTAAAAATATCATTTTAAATACGATAAGAAATTCAATCGCCGTAAAAACAAAACGAACGAGTTTTTTTTTTTTTTTTTTTTAAATTTTGTATTGTTATTATTTTTATTTTGAATTAATAGATTTGGATTTTTAGTTTAAGATCTCGATTCGATTCTTTTTCATTTTCTCCAATGTTTTGTCTTTTGTCTAACTTTGAAAGCCAGTTCCTCCGGGCGTAATCTTCCGCAGAACAGCAATTTGCCAATTTTAATATGAATTGGGGAGATCAATTTGAGGCATCAAAGTCTTTCGCTAGAGTTTTTTTTTTTCTTCTAGGAATTCTTTGTTCTTTTGTTTGGGGATAATTGCTTCTTTCCGGTTTTTTTTTTTTACGGTCAACGGTTGTGAAGGAAATTTGCATAGAGAGCTTTTTTCAAACTGTCGTATCTTAGTCGAAGAGATCGTTACCTCACATTGGGTATTTCGATGATGGTGCAGATGGAGTGGTTCGATGGCTTCATACTTCTGATAAATGTCACATGAACAAAGATTTGGGTAGGGTGATAAAATTCTCAGCCGCTCGAAAGGTGTGACGTTCTTAAAATTCGTGCTATTTCGTTTTTTTTTTTTTTTTGTTACCAGTTTGACAAGGAATGTTTTACCGAGTCTCGCAGAATAGGAATTCGAACACAAGGTTCACAGTATGGTCCAATCAGTGTGACTATTTGCTCTGACGCACATACATACATAGGTATTGCATCCCATTGTTCTGTTGTTAAAAACAGAAGTAGATACAGTCGAAACTCGCATTAACGAGTTCCAAAGAAACGGATAGTAATACCATATTTCTATAAAGAGAATTCAATATTTATGATTGTATTGGAAAAGGGTATAGAGGAAACTGGGATATAGATGGTTTTCAAAAATGAGAGATATTTGAACTCATTCACCTAAATCATCAAGTGTAGCGGGGTAAATGGGGACTAATTTTCCAAGGCAAAAAAATCGGTCTTTGATTCACCCTCATCGATATTGCTGTCATTATATAGGTTTTTCTTAACCCTGCTGGTGCCTAAGGACCATTTGGTACCAAATGCAACTTTTTTGAGGCCAATATCTGGAGATTGATGAAATATATTTACTTTCAGCCAAACAAATCTTTTTGTAGCTATCTCAAATTCTTATGTTGACTATATATGGGCAATTCCATGAATACTGTCCTACCTGTGACACTTATTTTTTAGGTTTTAGCTCATTTTAATGAAGAAAAAGGACGTAATTTATAAACATTCTTAGTTTTTGAAAGCCTTTTAAAAATAGTTAGGCTGAAATTACTCAATTTTCGCTCGGGATGATTGTTACGGGTGTCACCGGTGGGACCGTTTCTCGTGGAATTGCCCATATGTATTTTGTGTAAAAAAATACACCGTGGGCCAAATCGTCCCTAAAGCATTTAGTGTAACTTTCTTAAGGTAACAGCAGGGTTAAGGGATGCGCAGCTTTCAAGCAGAAAAAAGATAATGACATTCTCTATCACTCTCAAACGCTCTCAATCGCTCTGTATCGCTCTCCATCGCTCTCTATCGCTCTCTATCGCTAACTCTAAGTCAGCTCTCTATCGCTCTCTATCGCTCTCTATCGCTTCTCTATCGCTCTACTATCGCTCTCTATCGCTCTCTATCGCTCTCCATCGCTCTCTATCGCTCTCCATCGCTCTCATCGCTCTCTATCGCTCTCTATCGCTCTCAATCGCTCTCTATCGCTCTCAATCGCTCTCTATCGCTCTCATCGCTCTCTATCGCTCTCTATCGCTCTCTATCGCTCTCTATCGCTCTCTATCGCTCTCTATCGCTCTCTATCGCTCTCATCGCTCTCTATCGCTCTCTATCGCTCTCAATCGCTCTCTATCGCTCTCTATCGCTCTCTAACGCTCTTTTTCTCTCTCTAGTCTTTTTGTTCCTCCTCTTTTAGGTTTAGATCTACTTTCGGGTATCCAAAAAATTTTACATATCGCTCATTTACTTCAAGAATGTCATATCTCAAAAAGCGCGTTTTTTGAGTTAATGATAAGGAAATATTTGCGCTCTCATGCCCCACATTGTGTAAAAATTTCGTATCAATACTTAGTTTACTCTCTTTATGGGAAGAGAATAATGTCTTCTTTTTTCATCAAAATGCAAGTGAATTGAAAACTTTGAACGCGTTCTTCTTAAAATCGATTTTTCCGACATATGACAGTCTTGAAGTAAATCAGCGATATGTTGACTCTTAGCTCGTGTGGAATTTTTCTGACAAGTCAAAAATTTTTATGATCCGACTCGATGAAATACGATTCGTGTTTGATAGAAAGTGAAATGATTTAAAAAAACAATATTTCCCTTTTTTTTTTCGTTTTGTTAAATTTTAACGTTTTGATTTCGAATTGACCTTGAATAATAAAAAATCAAAAAAAAAATTTGCCCTTAGATTTTGTAAAGAAAAAATTTATTTAAATTCATCGAACTGGCTTTGTGCGTTAACGTCTATCGCGGGCCTGGTTGGTATTGCTTTGGGAAATGGCAGAATGATGTGGCGAGAAGAGGAGAGCGTTAGTGTTTAAAGTCAAAGTGTAGCCTCAACACAGTTTCAATTCCAGTAGGTATCAGGTGACATCGGTGGAAAAAGAAAGACACGTTGTCGATGTCGCTGGTCAGTTTTGATAATTCGCGCTATCAATCATCTTTGGTCAAGTCAATGAATTTTATTGACAAGTGTGCGAATTTGTAGGCGATCTTGTGAATGACAAAATATTGAATTTTTCTTATCTTTAAAAACCCATACATATTTGCATCCTGTATAGGTACAAAATATACAATGTCTATAATTTTGTTTAAAATAATTTATCAATATTCGAAATGAGCAAAGTTCTTGATAGGCAAATTAGTGTACCTATGTTGAATTTAGGTATTTCTAATTATAAATGTTATTTGATGTTAGCTTGGATGTACTTGAGAATGTTGGTAGTGTTTTGATCTATGAGCATGTTTCATGAATCACTTAATCGGGCAATCAATCAATCAATCAGTCAGTCAATCTGTCGAACGATTGCAATGGGAAATCAAAGCCAACAACGAAGAAATGATTGAGTGAACGAAAGAGTGCCACGAGAGCTGGTGAATGAGCAGTGCCATCCAGTTAGGAAATATCTCGGCCATTTAAAACACAGTGCATAAATTTGTGACTCAGGGTTGGGGGGCGGTGGTGTTGGCGTATTCAGGTTTCTTTCAACGAGTTTTGGCCCAACTGCTTTCAATAATTTTTCTCATATAAAAAATGAAATATTTTATAGGTACCTACATTCTTAAAGATTCACAATTGAGGAAGAGTTTCGGAAAATTTTGTCGTCGTCATTATGACGTATTGCCGAAAACAACCGTTTGAAAAAATGGGACAGTACAAATCCTAACAGGATCATCTGAAAGGAAAATTTTTTTCTCTTTTTAATATTATAAACCAGAAACTGGATGAAGGAAAAAGAAAAAAAAAAAAACATGGAAATAGATCTTCGTCTGACCTTTCTACAAGCAGGTGACAATTTTGGCAGAAATTTCCAAATATTTTTTTTTTTTTCAATTGTTGTATAGAAAGAAATAAAACTCCTTCGTCCAGTTTCTGGTAAATTGTATCTCGATCACCAGTAGAAATTTTCTCAGGATTGGCTTAGAAGGTCTCGAGATATGTATATTGAGCATCGACTTTTCAAAGACTGTTTTGAGAAAAACGTGTTAAAGCTTTTGAGTGTCAATAAAGATATTGATGAATTGAATAATCCAATAAAAAAAAAAATTTGATTTCTTAAAACAGTGAAACCCATGTATCCGCTTAACGCAGTGCCGACCTTTCCTATTGGGTTAAATACATGCTAATGTAGACACATGTTTGGCGGGGGGCATGGGTTAAATTAATCATGTAGATATGTACGTATAAACAAGGAACTAATAACGCTGGTTATGGACGAGAACTTGCCAATATTTCAGACTCACAATCTGTATACAATACCACGGTATATATGTGTACGTACATATGTTTGCAACTAGAATAAACTTCATTGTGATTCTTCAACCGATTAAAAATTATGAAGATATAAATGTAATTTTTTGTAAAATTGAACAAAACAGAACATTCATGTTATATCTGAATTCTCATAGCGCACGAGCTTCGGCGCGTAAATTCGTACAAATTTTCAATACGCAATACGCAAACGCATTGAATCAGTTCCAATCAATTTCGAAGAAATTCCTACGCAACTGGAACTCAGATTTTAATCGTAAGGGACAATTATGTCGATAGTTACTTATCATGATGGAGGACGAATCTTGTGTGCGTAATGTAGAGTGACGGTAGAGCGGAAATATGATCGTCCTTCGTCTCATCCCATGTCGTGAATTTTGAACAACGAATATTGAGGTTTGGGTGTGACATTTCCTACAAGTTTTTTTATTTTTATAAAAGGGTTTCCATATTACATTAAAATAGATCAAATAAAATTTGGACATGAGTGTTAACTTGAACATCAAGTAGGGGAAGCTTAGAAAAAACTTGTGAAAATTGGTGGGCGCCAGCTTTTAAAATCTTTCAAGGCTAATTGATATCGGACCAACCTCCTATGTACCTACCTATCTCTGCACTTAAGTTCCAGTCTTTCTCTTAAGACTTAACAAAAAAATTCTATTTTCACATAAATATAACATCAGGAGACAGCCTGGTCCAGAGTATGAATAAAACTGTTTGCACCCGAAAAAAAGAAACACCATCACTTGGTCTAAATATTTCCAGTACAATTTCATCAATTGCTCCTCGTTGTTCAAACTTTCAATAATTCGTTTTTTTTTTTTAACTTCTAACCGAGATTTTTGGCAGGGTTGTTCTTTGTTTATTTACACTGCACAAAATTAATTACACAAAATAAACAGGGTCGAAAAAGACGTTCCAGGCAATGGCTTTCTTTGTGCGATACACCCTGTGTAGATGGTTAGGTGAGGTTAAGTTAGGTTATGTCAGGTTAGGTTAGGTTGAAGGGACACCTGATAAAATAAATCTATACTTTAAACAGGCTACAATTACCATAAAAATGCCGATTTGATCCACTTAAATATGGAAAAACGATTTTGAGAGTTACGGGATTTAGATCCAGCGAGTTAGATTCAGGAACAGAAACAATTTCCTCAGTTCGATGCTGGAAATGCAAGTCAGGTCGTTAAGTAATGCAACGTCAAGAGTGCGCTATACAAATATGTTCAATAGTTCCTTTTTTCGGAAGGGTTATTGCAGCTTCTGCAGTGTCTATTGTGCACAAGCCCGACCTTGGGTCCGTGCACCCCTATAGGCCGGTGTCCTGTACAGACTACGAAATTTTAAACTCAGGCAACTCTTCTGAACTTTCCGACTGCGATCCCTGTTTCGCCAGAGTATCGGCTATTTCATTTCTCTCTATGCCACAATGACCCGGAACCCAGACCAAGGTCACACTGGTGAGGCTGGAAAGTTAAGCAAGCTCCTGCAAACAGCTTGGCTGTCTGTCTGTCTGTCTGTCTGTCTGCCTTCTGTGTCTTTATACGGTTTTATTTTCCAAAGAGTTGAGTCTTGGAAAATTTTGGCATGCGTATTATATTGTGTTGTAGGAAAAGTGGGCGTGGCAAAAGGGCGATATTCATTGAGAAGTTGCATAGAAGTCGGCATATGGAGCTCCTTTATGGTATTGAAGATACATACCTTAAGAATACTTTGTCGTAATGGTCGTGGTCTTGAGCTTTGTTTAAAAAATATTATTCAAAGACATATAGCTGACCGTATATCTGTGTCGGGTATTTTACTGTCAGGCACGCCTGAACAAAATACCGTTATTTGGTTTTGATTATTTATATATATACATTTTTTTTATCAGGCATTCAGCATTTAAGGTCTTCGAGTTTTCTCCTGCAACCAAAAAATTGCAACACCAAATTTTGAGAATTGTTTTCCAAATCTCTTTATTTTATATTACTTATATTACTTATTTTATTTTATTTTATTTTATTTTACTTTATTTTCTGTTTTGCGTAAATGAGATTTCTCTAAGAACAGAAGAAGTAAAAAGAAAAAT
The DNA here is from genome assembly GCA_020466095.1 of Chlorops oryzae. Classification (NCBI taxonomy): domain Eukaryota; kingdom Metazoa; phylum Arthropoda; class Insecta; order Diptera; family Chloropidae; genus Chlorops; species Chlorops oryzae. The sequence continues at coordinate 156,070,790 of CM035806.1, read as the reverse complement.
ACCTTAATTCTAAATTCTACATTAAAATGACTATTTTTGACTGAGGTCATGAGTTCCTTTGCTGAGTATAATTAAGTGGGCAGAGCCTATAGAGTGTATGCGTTCCAAATTTTGCTAAAACTAGACCCATAAAAAGGGGCCGAGGACATAAAGTTTTCCGACTCTTTGCCGAATTCGAACGCCATTGCACGTGAAATCTGCGCAAGTTTTGCGTCGGATCCAACTCGAAAAACATAAAAAATAAGGCCCAGCATTTCGTTCAATCACACAGGCAATGGATTTCAGGACGAATTGGTGGACCGTTTGTGATTTCCAGAGAGAAATGCGAAATTTTCGTTGTATTTGGCAAAGAACGGATGACTAAAGGGGTTTTTTCGGTATTTTTCAACTTCGGCTCTGGAAATTTGGGCTATTTTAGAGGCAGCTGCAATCGTAGGTAATTTTATCTCTGTGATCCTTTCGGTTGATCCAATCGTTTCGTTTGCCTGTTTAGACTCAGATGTTGTGACAGCTTTTCCTTTTGTCGAGATTCTATTTGTTGTGCTCGATTTTGCTGTTATGGAGGATCTATTAGCAATAGTCGTATCTTTCGATTTCGTAGATTTTTCTGTTGTATGGTATTCACTTGTTTTGGTAGACTTGTTTGTGGTGGTCGATTTCTCTGTTGTTAAGGGTGCATTAGATTTCTCGTATGTAGTAGATTTTGCTGTTATGGGGGGCCTACTCGTTGTGCTAGTTTCATTTGATTTGATAGATTTTACTGTTGTTTGGTATTCACGACTTGTTTTGGTAAATTTATTTGTGGTAGTAGATTTTTCTGTTGTAAAATATACACTGGACTTTGTTGGTTTTTTCGACATGGTAGATTTTTCTGTTGTAGAAGGCATAATCGTAGTAATAGTTCCTTTTGGTTTGGTCAATTTTTTTGTTGCATCGAATTTATTTGTTTTAGTAGAATTATTTACGATAGTTGATTTTTCTGTTGATGAAGTTGCACTAAATGTTATCGGTATTGTGGTGGATTTTATTGTTCTGGTGGACTTTCTTGTTGTGGTAGAATATTCTGCTGTAGGGAGTTTATTTGTCGTGTATGGTTTCCATGTGGTAGATTTTTTCTGTTGTTGAGATTCTACTGGATGTAGTAGGTGTAGCCTTTGCAGATGATTTTTCCGTTCTATAGAGACTGTTCGATGTTGCTAAGGAAGTCTTTTTGATGGAGGTCGAAACTTCTGTTGTTATTTTAATTGCTGTGGGGAATTCGCGCAATTCTAAAAATTTACTCGATGTGGAGCTACTAGAAGTAGGTCTGCTTGTTGTGATGGAAGTTGCTGTTATTTTTGCTACTGTTGCAGAACTGTTTCGTTTTGGATCAGACTCGCCTGTTGTGATGTATTTGCCTAAGGTGGTGAATTTTCTTGATGCGGATCTATCCTCTGAAGCGTTGTCTAATTTCGTTGCACTAGATGTTCTCGGTGTAGTGACTCTGCTGGTTGGATCGTTGTCGTTTCGAAGGGGTTTGATTGTTACAGTTAATCCACTTGATTTTCCCGATGTATTGGGCTTACTTGTTGTGGTGATGAATTTCTTAAATGTTTCACTTGCTCTGCTGGACATAAGCAAAAGACTTTTTCTTGTTGTCTTGCTATCGGGCCTTGTTTCGGCTTCTACTGTTGTTCTTCTCGGTGCTGATTCCGCCGGAGACTTTGTGGTGGAAATTTGCCGTTTTGTTGTAAGATTGGAAGTCGTAGCTGCTTTTGTTGTTTTGGGTGCATTTTTAGGAGCATTGAAGACAAAGTCGGCCCAATTGTAGGACCATTTGGCACCAGGTTTAACTGTTGAAGTCGGTTTTAGAGCTGTCCGAGTAGAGGTCTTCGATTGTGCGTCCGACAACTTTGTCATCCATTGTTGGTTAGGTTTGGTTGTTGTTGTTTTGGAGGGGGTTTTCGTTAGTGAAACTGTGTGCAACTTCGTCGGGCGATAAGTTGTTATTGGAAAGTCGCTCAGTTTCAATGTTGTTCTGGCTGTTGTTGCTTGCGGTGTCAGTTTCTGAGACGGGACATGATATGGTCTTTTTGTTGTTACAGCAGGAAACTTTTCGTCGACGATAGGTTTCGATGTTGCTTTTGGCCTTCTTGTTGTAATTGTTGTGTGCATATTCGTTAATGCTTTTGTTGTTGACTTGGCGTCCTTTTTTGTGCTTGGTGTTGCAGTAAAATATGGCGCAACCGTTGTTGTGAATGTTGTCGGACGTTGTGTTGTAACTGGTGATCTTATTGTTGGCACTGATATTGTTGGCGTCGGTCTTGGCAACGTGACCACTGTTGTTGCTTTCGACACACTCTTTGGTGTTGTTGAGCTGAATTTTATTGTTGTCGTTGATTTGGGTGTTGAATTATCCGTTCGGCGGAAGGAATCACTATTCAAATATTTGTTGGGATGTGTTGATGCCTGTGTTGGCGGCGTTGTTGATTTGGGTGGACTCAGTGTTGGCTTTAAAGATGATGTTTTCGGTTGTTGCAAGAATACGTTATTTTCATATGGACGATAAGTTGAACGCGTTATATGCTTCGGTGGTACGGTTTTCTCCAGAATAGTTGACTTTCCCGGAATTTCTTTTGATTTTTCTGTTGTGATTGCAAGTAGATTTTTATTAGATTTATCACTGAAACTGCTCAGAAAAGGGTTAGAGCTGTAGTTTATCCTTTGTTTTGAAGAATATTCCCCGGTCATCTGGATTTGTTTACGACTGTTTGTAAACTGGGTGGCCAAATTCGAACTTTCAAAAGTTGAGCTAGAAGTTGTCGATTTCGGCGAAGATTTGAATAGGAATGGATCAACGACAGAGCTAGACTTTGGGGTTTCCCGAGTCGGTATATTTTGTTTCTTTGTGACTTGGATATTAATCCATTTTAAGTCATCGTCTTTATTGATTTGCCCTCCAGTTTTCATGAATCCGTTAAGGTCAGCATTTGAAATCAAATTCGGATGATCGGTAATGTGATGAGAGGGCAGCAAAGGTTTTTGGATAATGCGAACAACTTTCGATTCCATTGTTGGCTGTCCGGGAGTAGAAAGCTTGGATGTCGTATTGAATTTATTCAAAAACGGATTCTCCACAAAAGGATGATTCAGTGGACGCATTGGCTTGGAGACTTTTACACTCAAGTCAGAAATCCGATTGTAATAAGCACCAGTGGAAACTGGCTCTGTGGCAATATTTATGGTGGATGTTGCATTCAATTTATTGAGAAAAGGATTTTCTCTAAATGGATGATTCAACGGATACTTCGGTTTATGGCTCATAATGCTATTAGGAGTTACGAAGCGATCTGTTACAAAAGGGCGATCAACTGGAAAAAGTTCAGGTTTCGTGAACTTGATATTATCGTCGGATATTCTGTTGTAGCTCGCCCCAGATGGAGCCGATGCTTTTTGCTTATGAGTGGTAGGTTTTTTCGGTCTTGGAGAATCGCGTTCGGCCTTTTCAAGAATCTGGCGATCGAAACATAAATTAATTTCATGTAAATCTTGATCACGGCATCTCTGATTGTACATAGTCCAAGCAGTAAATCCATCACCAGAAATTCGGGTATGTTCCTCATAGATCGTCTTAATGCATCGTACATCGTCGGTTATATCAGTATCAAGCAATTTCGCGCAATCTAAATTGCATGCCTTTCCGCCGCGACTATCATGGGAGCACCAAAATAAATCACTTATTTGAAAGAGTCCATGATCCACTGATCCGTCAGCATTTAGGCGACCCTCAGCTGCCGTATCGAAAGCAGATTCATGCTTTGCTATGCAAACCCATATGGGAATTTGCCATAGTGGTATTTTGTGCTTAAAATAAAGCTCCTGAGCAAGCTCACACTTCTTATAAATTTTGCCATTTCCCTGTGGCCAGATTGTTTGGATCTGTGATGTCGCTTCAGGTCCGGGCTGATCGATTTCTATCATTTCGTCTGACGTAAAACACGTGGTAACGCTCGCCATTTTCTGATGCCGACAATATGGGTTATAAACGGTCCATGCTGTAAATCCATCGCCCGATATGCGCGTGTGCTCATCAAAAATGGTCTTGACGCATTTAACGTCATCGGTAATGTCGTTATCCAAAAGATTCCGACATGGCATGTTGCATGCCTTTCCACCACGACTGTCGTCGTTGGAGCACCAATACAGATCACTAACCTGGAACAGTCCATGATCCGCCGAACCATCACTATTCAAGCGACCCACTGCGGCCGTATTGAAGTTCGATTCATGCTGAGCGATGCACACCCATGTCGGAATCTGTTGCATGGGCATCTTATGCTTAAAGATCAATTCCCGTGCCAATTCGCATTTCTTATAAATTTTGCCACGATTATTGCCAAAAAATGGACGAACGGTTGTTGGCTTGTGACCGACCGCATAGTTGGGCGAGGCAGCATTTTTCAAGAACGGGTTCAATTGGTAAGACCCATGCTGATTGTCCTGTTTTTGTGATAAATGAGATTTAATGTTAAGGAATGTTGGCGGCGGTGTTTGTTTTGTCTGGCTGAAGCAGTGCGAGACTTGATCGTATAATTGATTGCGGCAAAATGAATTATAGGCGTTCCATGCCGTAAATCCATCACCTGAAATACGCGTATGCTGGTCATGAATACGCTGTATGCAGCGTACATCATCTGAGATATCAGAGTCCTTAAGTTTACTGCACGATAATCCGCATTCCTTGCCTCCACTGAACCGATCGTCCGAGCACCAATACAAATCACTTATCTGAAAGAGTCCGTGATGCGAAGACCCATCGTCGTTCCGTTGGCCCACGGCAGCGGTATCGAAATTCGATCCACGTTGAGCAATGCAAACCCAAGTCGGGATCTGCTCCATTGGAATTTTATGCTTAAAATACAGCTCCTGAGCTAATTGGCATTTGCTATATTTCTTTCCTTGCCGTTCTGATGCTAAATTGTTTATCCAATTTGAATAGACGGCTGTGGAGTATTTGCTCGACGATTGCCCCTGATATGATGCTGCCTTCGTGAAGCATCCTTCAATATATGACTGCGAATCATGACGACAGAACTGCTCATATTGATGCCAGGCTGTGTAGCCGTCTCCCGAAATCCGCTGATGCTCGGCGTATATTGTCCTGACGCAGGCAATATCATCGGCGAGATCATCGTCACGCAAACGCTCGCAGGGAACATTGCAGGCCAATTGCTTGCCCGTTAACGAGCACCAGAAAGCATCGTTTATCTGAAAGAGACCATGCGAACCGCCCGACAATCCAGTTACACGGGAGCTACTATTCAAATCACTCGAATGTTTTGCAATGCACACCAACTTTGCGACATCCGCGAAGCTCATGTCGAAGCGTGTATGGAGCTCCTGTGCTAATTCGCACCGCTCGAATATTTTGCCATGGCAGTGCACAAAGAGTATGGCCACAACCAATGCCGTCAACCAGCGCATGCGCGTAAACATTACAACAGTTTTCGCTATTTCGATTTTTTTTCTTTCTATCACTTTAAATTATCGGAGCGCTCTATATCCGCCCGAGAGGGATCGACCCTAACTAACAAGGCAAAAACAAAAAAAAAAATGTAAACAAAAAACGCGAAGGTGATAAATATTAACCGTGTTCGCAAGCCTCCACTCGAATCACTTCCGTTCGCGCGCGCGTTCTGATAAAGACTGACTTCTTCATTGCTTAGAAGTCATCTGCTTAGCTCAGCATGCTCAGCAAGCTCAGCATGCTCAGCTGTTTGTGCATCACAATCACCCAAGCCACCAGAGTACAAGTCGGAAGTCTTAGTCTGAGATTAGGTGTACGAAGAAGCTATCAGTGAATAGAGAAGCGTTCATTGTGTGTTGATTTGTGGTGTCCGAAAACTGGTTTGGGGGTTAGGCCTTTTTCATTGAATAATAGCTGACTGAATAGCTCTTTCGCTTCTTGCCAGACATAAAGTCTGTTTAACTAGCTGTAAGCCAATTAAATGATGATGATTTGCTTCTCACAAATGCTGTTGGCATTTGCGAAACATAAGCGCCTCTTTATATTTATCGGCGACACAAGCAATGCGACGGCCGCGGCGCGCCGTTGTCGAGCGGCCAAGATCGATCTTCCCTGAATGTCGTTGCGGTGCCGTGCGTCCGTCGACTGTCCGGTTGTGTGCTCAAGCGATGATCCATTCGCATTGTATTTGTAGCAGCAGCAACCAAGCACCTGCTAACGAGCCCTGATTATCGCTGCTATGTATTTAGTCCGGATCGAAGTCTTTCGAAGTCATGAAATCCCATTGGTATGGAAATTGTCTCGATCATTTCAATTAGGTACCGCAGAAATGTATTCCGAAGCACTTCGCTATGAAATATAACATCCCAATAGATCGGAAGCTAGCATTGTATCTATGATGGTAAGTTTCTTTGGGTACTCTAGGAACTTTTTTGTAAGTCTGTAAGTACTAAAAAACCGCCTATTCATACCTGACACACTACTTAGTTCGACGATGTTTGCTCTTGTTCGCGCGTGTGTAACGTCCACAGCCACTCAAGATAAACCATTAAAAGTGTGTATAGAAATTCTCGATTAAGCCTGTCCGTCTGTCTGCAAATAGTTTTCTTATGAAAGAAATTGAGTAACCTTGACGAAATTTGGCCTGCGCATTTTCGATCATGAAAACGATCAAAACTGCTTTAAAACCTGAATTGGTTTTTGCTATTTGATTGAAATTTGAAACGTGAACTCAATTTTAGGCCTTCGGTTAAACATGTAAAAATTGAAAAAAAATTAGTGTGGAAACAGGACGCTTTACACAAATTGTCTGTTAGTTAGTTACACATATAAGGGATTTGAACAGAACTTGGCATACGAGATTCAATTATCCTGTTGAAAACCCTCTGAATAAAATGTCTCAATAGGCGTGTTATTTGGACGAACTGCGGGGAAGGTAACTTAGATAGTTCTCAATAAATCTTAATGAAATTTGGCACACAACTACACGTAAGCATTTTTTTCGATTTGAACCTCTAACATTCCATAAAAGTTTCCAAAACGAAATTATGCTCGAAAAAAAAAAAAATAATAATCTGAAAAAAGGGTTATAAACGCTCTTTTCTGGTTAGAAGCTTGCCATTCAAGATTGTAGAAATTTCATTTTAGTTAGAGTATTTTTGGAACAGAATCTTACAATTTTTTAACGCTTTTTTTATACACGCTTAAAACTCTCGCCACCAAGGACTTCAATGATCGACCAGCATGGCCGTGATAAAGAAAAAATTTTGTTTTCGTCCTTAATATCCGATCAATAAATATATGATAACTTTGAATGGATTTTATTACTCCTTCACCGTTTAAAATATCGGCGGGAAACCTTAAAAAAAGGCGTTTATATCTGTCGTCCGCCTTAATTTTTTTTTTAACTTCAAGACCCGGCACTGCCTCCAAAAAAAACAGTATGTGTCAAAAATCAAGTATCTACTAAAAATTTTCAAAAAAACTTAAGTTAAGCGAGTAAAACTTTCTGATAAAAACTATTTCTTGGAACTTATCTCTCCCTCTCTATCCCTCGCGCTCCCTGATTAGCCCTATCCCTCTCTCCATATCTTTTCCTCTCTTATCCCCTCTTTCCATATGTTTTCCTCAAAGGCAGAAAGAGCGATGGAGAAAGAGAAGGGAGAAAGAGAAAGGAGAAAGAGAAGGGAGAAAGACAAGGAAGAAAGAGAAGGAAGAAAGAGAAGGGAGAAAGAGAACGGGAAAAAGAAGAGGAAAAAATATAGTGGGAGAGAGTGGGCGAGAGAGAGTGAGAGAGAGTGAGATATAGTGAGATAGAGTGAGATAGAGTGAGAGAGAGAGATTGAGAGAGAGAGAGAGAGAGAGTGAGAGAGAGTGAGAGAGAGTGAGAGAGAGTGAGAGAAGTGAGAGAGAGTGAGAGAGAGTGAGAGAGAGTGAGAGAGAGTGAGAGAGAGTGAGAGAGAGGTGAGAGAGAGTGAGAGAGAGTGAGAGAGAGTGAGAGAGAGCGAGAGAGAGTGAGAGAGAGTGAGATAAATTGAGAGAAATTGAGAAAGAGTGAGAGCGAGTGAGAGACAGTGATAGACAGAGTCAGAGAGAGAGAGAGACAGAATGAGAGAGACACAGTGGGAGAGATAGAGTTAAAGAGTGAGAGTGAGTGACTACTGGGGAGATGGAAATGTTAATTTATGTTCCGTCTTTATGTGTTCCGTCATTAAGAGCCGCATTTCACGAACTGGTCCCGATTGATTGTGGAACTATTAAAACGGATTTTTGTTATAAACTACGCATCGATCTATAAATATGGCGTGATACCTCGATGAACTTAATGCGTTAAGCATATTAACATAATTTTAGCATTTCGCCTTTCTAATAAGTTGAACGGGCGAAAAGTAAGAGGATGAGATAGCTTAACTCAATTTGCTGGTTGTCGTCTGAAACCGGAAAAGCGGATTTCAAATGTGAATGTGTGCAATGAAATCTTTGGCACCCCTGTCATCGGCTTGACTTAATTGCTATTTTAATGTACTCACCAAGGCATGTTGTCAGATCCAAGGCGCCTGCGTATAAACAGCCGTTCTTCCGCTTTATGACGTTGGTGAGCTTGTCGACGCAATAGCAAAAATTATCGTGTTCGGGACCGACATCGTTGATGAAATTCTCACCGATGGAATAACGGAATCCCGGAATGCCATGGTACTGGATATCCTTCTGATAAAAAAGCTGTACGGAACGACAAATATCGGCGCTGAAAATGTACATCGAATCGCCACGTTTGCGAAACGGTGGAAACGATGACGCATCGGTACCGTTGATCTGGTTACAAACCGATGTCTCGCCGTCGCTGGAATTAAGCCAAACTTGCAAATTGTGCGAATCGTCGAGCTTTTGGATTTCGAGCACCCGACGGGGATCGCCTTTCCCGGTATGGACCTCATAGACATCACGTCCAGTGCCGTTTTTCTGTGTCAAAGTCAGACACAGAAAGAGAGAAAGAAAGTTAGAAAGTTAAAGAATTAGGGAGTTAGAACGTTGGAGAGTTAGGAGAAATGGAGAGAGATAGCGAGCCGACAAACGACAAGGGGAACAGATAATGAATGATAATTGAGGAAGAAAGAGCTTACGTGATTGAAAAACGAAAACGCCAGGCTACCATCGCTGAGCTCCCTGATCGTCTTCGAACCGCTCTCCTTAATTTGGTTGCATATGGCCTTCGCGATGCCATTGGTATTGATGCAAAACCGTACACCTTCGAATAGGTACTCACGAACTGTTGTCGAGACGAACATCGATTTGGGATCGTTAAAGACAGCCTTCAAATTGGCGTTTAGGTGAACTAAAAGGAGCGCCAAACCAGGATCATTCTCGGCGATCTGCAGTACTGACTGAAAAATTCAAAGGTCAATTACGAAGCTAAGTTCATCGAAAATAAAATTAATTAAAATTAATAATAAACACGGGTACAAAAATAAATTAAACAACCAGCAATGCGGCAACCCAATTATAAAGCAGGAATAAACACAAAATTCAATAGGCCAGCTTCTAGCTATAGGTAGCTTAATTAATAGACTTTTAGACCAAAAAATATTCCAAGCGATTCAGATGACTAAGTAACAATTGCCGTGAAATGTGTTTTTGTTTTAAAAGTATTAAAAATATCTTAGTCAAGCTTGTTTTTGTTTATAAAATTAATTTTTTTTTTATGAATTAAAATTTTTAAAATTTTTTTTTATATTTTGTAATATTTTTTATACCATTTGAAGGCTTGCAATTTGCAGAAAATTTCATTTGAGTTTAAATTTAAAAATTCCTAAGCTCAACGGGAAAAATAATTTCAAAGCCCTCTTCTATACGATGCTACCATTTCGAAGGGGTTTTCCCCCCTTTTGAGGGACTTTTTCGATTTGCTTTCACAAAGAAATTCTCTTCCATCGTTTAAAAGGGATTTTTCGTGAGCATTTTCCAATAGAAAATTGAACAAAAATCATTTTTTGAGAGTCTTCTTTAAGGGGGAAAAAGTGTTTTCAAAATAGCTGGCACCACTGATTTTCTATTAGTTAAGTTTGAAAAAAACAAAAAAAAAAACGCAAAAGAATGGCGTGAGTTAGTAATTAAAAATGAATTATTTATAGCCAATCTTCAAAATTATGCCTACTAAATACATCGGCTTCAGTGACAAGCAGAGAGACAATTGACAAATGATGAATGTCAAGAATGGCCGTCCAATATGCACGATTGATCTTCACTGACAGGAGGTTAAGGTGAACTCTCCGGAACTTGTCGGTATATCAGTGGATACAAAGTCGCTTTATAGTTATGTATGTATGTTAACACATATATTTTCTACGGAAGGTTAGGATAATAAATCATAGAGAATTTTTAATAAGAAAAAAAAAAATACAAAAACTTTAAACGATTCTGACCCTCATATTAATGCGTCAGTATGCATGCGTAGTGATGCCATTTGAAGCGACTGGTCTGAAGTCCTGCTGGGAAAAAGTTGCGCCAACATACTAACAGCAACATTGGACATAAAACGATAATTAGTGAATTATCGTTGTATTGAGTTACTGAACTGAAATGCTCATGAAAAACGCTTGCGATTTTCACAAATGAGTAAAACAAAAAGCTCCTCAAAGTGTTAATGTTAATGTTGGTATTAATTTCGACCCTTCACCGCGAAAACTTTCAGTTCGTATTCGCTTTTTAGTAAACCACAGATAGAAATGGAACACCTCCATTAGGGAATTTTCCTTCAACAAGCAAGACACCGAGTCTTTCGTTTCCACTGAGCAAAGTCAGTTTCAATTTGCTTTTTAAGGGTTAAAGACTTTTTAGGGTATATAGACAGAGAGAGAGAGAGAGAGAGAGAGAGGAGCGATAGAGAATAGAGAGCGATAGAGAGAGAGAGCGATAGAGAGAGAGAGCGATAGAGAGAGAGAGAGCGATAGAGAGAGAGAGAGAGCGAGAGAGAGAGAGAGAGATAGCGAGAGAGCGAGAGAGAGAGAGCGAGAGAGAAGCGAAGAGAGCGAGAGAGAGAGAGAGAGCGAGAGAGAGAGAGAGGAGAGAGAGAGAGAGAGAGGCAGAGAGAGAGAGCGAAGAGAGAGAGAGAGAGAGAGAGAGAGCGAGAGAGAGAGAGCGAGAGAGAGAGCAGATAGAGAGAGAGAGAGAGAGAGAGAGAGAGAAGAGGAGAGCGAGAGAGAGAGAGAGAGAGAGCGAGAGAGCGAGAGAGAGAGAGAGCGAGAGAGAGGAGAGCGAGAGAGAGAGAGAGGAAGAGCGAGAGAGAGAGAGAGAGGAGAGAGAGAGAGAGCGAGAGAGAGAGCGAGAGAGGAGCGAGGGAGAGAGGAGAGAGGAGGAGAGAGGAGAGAGAGCGAGAAAGCGGAGAGAGAAAGAGCGAGAGAGAGAGAGAGCGACAGAGCGAGAGAGAGAGAAAGAGCGAGAGAGCGGAGATGCAATGAAAGGGCAAAAATGAAAACAAAAATTTACTTTACGTTTCCCACGTATGCGCTCCATTAGACGCTTCAGAATGCGGACACCCGGCGTTCGATTTAGCCTGTGATTTAGTCTATTCGCGAAACCCTGAAATATATCAGTAATTTCCCTTTCGAATACTTGCAAAAAGGCCTGGAAATGTTTTGCAAAAATTAAAGAAAAAAAAAAAAGAAAAATAAAAATAGTAATAAATAACGAAAAAATTTAAATAAAACATCGAAATCTGATGTGTATCATGAGAATGACCACGCTGCGAACTCACATTCATATGCATATTAAGGACGACGATATTATCGGATTGCGTATACGGCGCCGATGCTCGTTCATCGAATTCGAAAACTTGATCCTGTACGTACGTGATCTTCGATCCGTCATGTGAGAAATGCTTTACTTTCTTACGGCGATACTGTCTGCGTGTTGCGAAGAAGAAAATAGTAATCGATATAAAATATTTTCGAGAAGAAGATTCAATGTACGTACTTGTAAATATATGGTCCGATTTCTTCCACAATCGGTATGGCACCCTGTTGTATATTGTCTGGGTTGGTCACATTAAATATATATACCTTAAACGTAAGCGGCTGCGGTAGTTGAACAAACCGCTTGTACTGCTCTGAACCGTCAGCGATGATAACACTCTGAAAAATATCGATCGACAGAAGAAGATGAGAGAATGAAAATTATTGTTCAATCGATCTTTAATTATTGGGAATAATAAGGTAATTTGTGGGATGTTTCTGCTTAGGTATTATTCGAAAGAAAATCAGATTTGAATTCATTTAGAAATGTGGCAGCATTTCGTAATTTGACTCGCAAAGTCCGTTTTTGTTTCCGAACTCTTTCCCGATAGTTAGAAGGATTTCTCCCATTTTGATGGGTTTTAAAATTTTTGTATTTATATTTTCTATTACAACAAATTATTTATTTCCAATATTTGAATAAGATTTTCGTCGACATTTTCCTTTATAAAATGGGGAAAAAGCTATTTTTTTCTTACTATCTCGGAGGCGAAAATTGCCACAAAATACTGGCAGCACAGAACCCATATGTAAATATTATTATAATTATAATGAATTATAATTGATACTTCTGTCGTTTTCGAGCTAAGGTAAATTAATAAAATCTGTAAGAACAAGTATTTTCGAACAAAAAGAAGAAAAAACCAAGGATGATAGATTATAAGGTTACGACAATCAGAGTTCAAAATTTGATTCTTCTGCGCATGTACACTTGTGACGTAACGTTAAAAGTATTCTGATTGGTTGAAATCATTGAAGATTTTTGACAGTTGAAAATTTTTAAGACCAAAATTTAAATTTAAGAATTTATGTGTTTACAGCGTTGCCACTGCCTTTCGAAAAACATACCACCAAATTGGAACTTTCACAAAACCTGGTTCTTAATTGCATCATCCTCCAAACAAGAGATTCTTGTAAAATGACCAATTCAAAAAAAAAAAAATTAAAATTAAAAAATAAAAATAAAAAATTTAATAACTGAATTAATAGTAAAACTGAAAAATTTTCCACTTTGTGGCAGCACCAACACAAACATCACAAGTGTTCGAATGAAAGTAAAATCTGCGCATGTAGTAGGTAATCTTATATTCCCCTGCAGTAATTCCAACTACTCTCCAAAAAACTAGTCACAAAAATACCAGGACTACTCCCTAATTTGCCAACCAATGCTTTGAACTGTCTTTTTTAACGTTGAGCTGTCATTGGAAAATAACTAGTCACAGTTTTTGCTCATATGAACTAGACCTGGAGTATATACATTGTCAATTTTGGTCAATTTGTTTTTTGCAATTTTATGAAAAAAAAAAATATTTTCTCTTTGTTTTGTATTTTTTTTCTCTTGTTTTTTTTTTAAATCTTTTCTTTTCATACTTTTTAATTTTCTCGCCTTGACCGAGCCTCGAACCGCTGATCTCTGGTTGGTAAGTCAGCGTCTTAAACCATTACGCTAAACAAGCAAATTTAATGTATTGATCAAAACGCTCATTTGAGTTTTTTGCTGAAGTTTTTGTGGAACGCACGAGTAAATTTTTACTACAAAAATTTTTTAATTGAAAAATACATATTAAAAAAAAAGATTATAAAAAAAAAATACTTAAAAATTTAGCGAAACATTTTTTATTTCAAAATTAACTATGAAATAAAATAAATTAAAATATAAACATAAAAAAAACTTGGTAATAAAAAAAAAATTATTTACCAGCCAGGATCGAACCCCAACCCATGAGGTCGCTGAGCGATAGTCTTAACCGTCCACTAACTACCTTTCGGTGGGACAACGATCAGAATGCGAACTTAAAGCAGACAATAACAATTTCTTTTCTACTTCGCAATCGAAGCACAAAGCGAAAGAAATCCTGAAAGTCACCCCCCGTAGATCAAAACAGCAAACATCAATACGCTATATAAATAAAAAAATTAAAATTTTTCGCTAACGAACTACGATCGTCCCACTGTGCTTGTAAAAAGACACTGAATGATCAAGTTTCGAAAAGAAATATTGATCGGACTTTGGTCAAGTCACACTTGGATGTTTTAGTGTCATATATATGCAAAAGATTTGGTTATTTATATTTCTTATTAATGTGAGCAAGTTTGAATTGAATTAATTTAAAACAAAAAAAATTTAAATTTGAGCTTCTTGATCTGAATGTTGACAGTTGATTCAGTTTCATATTAAATTCAATGGGTTTTGAAAAACAACGTAAAAAAATTACACCGCGATTGTCTCTCGAAAGCTCCAGAGCCTTAACTAGGCATGTTCAGGCGTTGCGTTGCACGGAGGCCCCCGGCACTGAGGGGCCCCCGAAAATATTTTTTTCAGGAAATCATTTTAAAGTATGAGGTAGAAAAGATCGTCGATAATGTTTTTATTATATTGTATAAAACTGGTTTTACTTTTTTATGGAAGAGAAAGGGAAAGACAAGGAATTGAAAAAAGGAATCAAAACAAAAATGACAATCTGACTTCGCCTTAAGCATCGAGAAGCGTTTTCCAATTCTGTACTCCATTTCTCACGATTTTTGAACCTTTTTTTAATAGAAACACTTCGCAAAAGGCTTTGAAATCACCTTTTTTGTTTGTTTAGAAATTCACTTTCAAGAGCCCCTTAGGAAATCTTGCACAAGGGCCCCGGAGACCTTCGCTACGGCTCTTGAAAGCTCTCACACGTTTAGAAAAAAAAAAAGGCTTTTATATTTTTGTTACTAGAAAAACCCTTCCTGATGTCGCCCAGCTTGAACTTTAAGCTTTTATACTTTCATTTTTCGTTCGATTTCCATTCCGCCAGAAGTTTCCAGGCTTCAATTGTCTATTACACCAGTTTACAGACATTACTCTCAGGATATCTCGGTACACATTTCTTATGGACTTCTAGTATAAGAAAAAAAATTTTTTTTTTTTAAATATTGTTCTCGTGCTGGCAAGGTCAAAGTTCAGTGGTAAAGTGCATTGAGATCTCCTCAGAAATTCAAATACATTGGACGTCCAATATTACGAATTATATACATAATGTCAGGCACTTGGGTAATGTTGGAACATTCGTATAATTCGACACAAATTTGTCTTCGTTTTTTTTAATGAATGAATCACATGAACGTAATTTAATTGAATTTTATTTTTTAATTTAAAATTTATAAAAACAAAACTTAAAAATATAATATGTATGTATTAACATTCAGTTCAATTCCGCCGGTAGGCAGGCCCATTGTGATACCAAGGAGGTTTTCTTGTGTTTGTGTGAGAGTGTATGTGTTATTATATAGTGTGCCCCTAACATGCGATTTTTTGAAAAATCAGTGCTAGGCTTGAACATAACACTCCGTTTCGCCTGTGCCGGGAATCGAACCTCGGACCCTGGGATCAAGAGCATAGCACGCATCCCCTACGCTATCCCAGAGCCACAATTCCGCCGGTGCTAAGTACATAAATGTTTTGTATAAAAAGTTGTTGTTTTATTCGACATGTTTTAAGTCTAAGTCCTTTCATATTAGGATGTAGGTCACTCATATTCCACTTTATTGTGAAACGAAAAAAATATATCTAAATTGCCGAAATGTGGAAAGCCGATGCGCTTGATTCCGAACCGAACCCATCTACGAGAGTTCATCGTCAGGTATCTTAACCACATCGACCACGTCAGCTATGTTCTGGACGTCCACTGTATATTTTTTATTATTAGCTAGTAGTGTTATTTTCGACTTACTTCAGGCTATTTGATTTTTGTCTAGCTGTCATTAAATTCAGCCTATTCTGAAACATCGATTTTCTTTTAAGTCTATTTCTATTGATATCATAATCCAAGTCAAGTTAAGTGGGTCTTCTCGTGATGTTAATGATGTGTTCATTGTTAATTATTTATTTTTTGATCTCTAATTAAATTGCAAATTAATTATTAAGACAGCAGCTGCGAGCTGATTTCGGTATTTGCACGATTTACTCTTGAGATCAATGGCTAATTATTGGATTTATTATGTCGCGTTATTATTCTTTCGGAATAATGTTCTCCAATATATTATTTGATAAAAATTTCCGAGTTAGAATTTAACCTTAACAGTAGACCTAGAGTTTTTTAATCCAAGCTAAATCGAATTATCAATATAGATCGATGAATTGCTGAGTTCACCAAACAGTGAAATAAAATATGGTGGCGGAAAATCTGGGATGGGGAGAAATTTTACTGGAAAATATATGAAATTACTGAGTAGCAGAAAATAATTCCGTCCAAGGTTGGTAGTCACTTGGTATACTTTGGGGAATGTAACTGAGGACTGTAAGAAGAGCCACTCTTAAGAATCGTTATTTTATTGTCACTGGAACCCAAAGTATAGCTGGGTTTAGCTTAACATCTTACCCAAATATAAAATAGCCCACAACAGCCTTTTTGTCGGCTCTATGCTCCCAAGGCTAGTAAGTGCTATCGAAAAAAAAAAAAATCCCTGTAGTAATGAGCGGGTCAGTTTTCTAAGAAGGACTGGCTTTTGACCGGTCCAAACCCTACCGGTTAAAAACTATGGCAGTTCGCTCCATGGAATTCGGCTAGCCGGCGGTCGGTAATAAAGGGGTTAGTTTATGGGTAGTCTGTAAATGGCACCTTCATCAACTTAGAATATATATAAGAAATTTTTTGTTTATTTTCCTCATTTGACTAGCCTAAAACCAGACAAAACTACGACAATTGACCCAAAAAAAACTGGCCTATAATCAGCCGTTTTGCGGACTAGTCCCTCCCCTAGGACAGGCCCATGTTAAAAAGATCAGTTGAATACATTAGAAGTGGGATTTTGAGGGGACTAGTACTGGTAACATGAAGGACTGACCGAAGGCTACACTTGGGTCAGTCCATATTACTGCAGGGATGCTCATCTATCAATTTTTCCACCCCAAAAGTAAATTTCTTCTCAACTTCTATGCATACATACATTTTTATGTATGTATGTATAAAAATGCGCTCAACCAAGTGAACTGTCAATGCGTTCTTTTTGATTTCCTGCACATAAAAGCCTATAAAGTGACCAAGTTTTCTAAATTTGGAATACTACGGCCCATATGTTTTCATAATTACATACAAACATCGTTTTATATTATAAGTTATGGCTTGACAGGGAGTCTGCGAAGTTTGCTTTTTATTTCAAAAATAATGAAATTCAATTTGATGTCATAAATTGTCAATGTGAGACAGGGAGTCTTAAACTTTAGAACTGATTGGATCTAAAAATGATACAATGAACAACTCTCGCGCAAGAAAGACTATCAGACTATGGAGACAGACGAGTCTCAATGTTTTTTTTATTATTATTTATATATTTTTGAAAATGTTGGGAATCGCTGTACACTTTGAAAATGCATTTCGATTTTTTAGTGGGGTCTTCTAAAGATCTAGAATATTCTATGTCATGTTTTCTTATTCTTTTGTGAATGGAACAATCGGAAGCTTTCGTGCAGCATGACGCCCACAATTCAGGGCACAACAACTCGAGAGCAGGGCGAGAGCACCGACGACACTGAGGCAATCTGAAGGTGATTATGTTCCAATGCGACAGCGGAACATGAGGCTTTCATAAATAAGGAAAATTTATTAGACTCATTGAATGTTTAGCACAAGCTAGCAATAAAACTTAGAATGGGGCAAACGAAAAGAATAGAAGAGAAAAAGAGAGAGAGAGAGAGAGAGAGAGAGAGAGAGAGAGAGAGAGAGAGAGAGAGAGAGAGAAATTTGAAATTTTCTCGGCCATAATTTTGCATCGATCGAGCGCTGTTGATGGGATTTGGGATTTAATTCAATTAAAGATTCTTTTCGTTAATCAAAATTATTAGCCTCTTAGGTTGTGTGCGGCTTTTAAAAATGCCTATTTTGGGTATGAAATGAGGAAAAGCTTTCAAGACTGTCGCTTTGAATATCTTTTTATGGGATCGATTCATTTAATTGATTCAAGGGCCCGAGTTTGGGTGAGGAAAATCAAAATATTTTGAAAAAAAACTTCTTTAGAAGTTCTTTTAATCTTTTGTTTATTTTTTTCGAATTTTAATGGAGATTAAAATGGCCGTTTAGTAGGTATTTTGGACATATAGCAAGAGGGAGTTTTGGAAAGAAAGAGAAGGAATGATGGAAAATGTAGAAGGGTGGGAATAAGCAACAATTTGGGGGAAGGGAGGACAAAATGAGGGTTTCAAAAGGGAAAAGGAAGCAGAAATAGTGAGTAAGCGGGAAAAAGAGGGAGAAAGAGAGATAAAGAGGGAGAGAGAAGGAGAAAGAGGGAGAAAGAGGGAGAACGAGGGAGAACGAGGGAGAACGAGGGAGAACGAGGGAGAACGAGGGAGAAAGAGGGAGAAAGAGGGAGAAAGAGGAGAAAGAGGAAGAAAGAGAGAAGAAGAGGAAGAAAGAGGAAGAAAGAGGAAGAAAGAGGAAGAAAGAGGAAGAAAGAGGAAGAAAGAGGAAGAAAGAGGAAGAAAGAGGAAGAAAGAGGAAGAAAGAGGAAAGAGGGAGAAAGAGCGAAAGAGAAAGAGGAAGAAAAGGAAGAAAGAGAGAAAGAAAGAGGAAGAAAGAAAGAAAGAAAGAGAAAAGAGAAAGAGGAAGAAAGAGAGAAAGAGAGAAAGAGGAAGAAAGAATGAAATGAGCGATTAAGAAGAAGGAAGAAAATGGGAAGTGATGGAGGTGGAAAAAAAGTAGAAGATAATAAGAAGAATAAAAGAAACAGAAAGTAAAAAGATAGTAGAAAATGAAAGTGTGGGAGAATATAAATGACAAAGATTAGAATAAAGAAAACGAAAGGAAGAAAGTCTAGAAAAGAATCCGTATAAAGCAAAAGATCAAAGACCATAAAGAGAGAGAGAGAGAGAGAGAGAAAGAAGAGAAGAGAAAGAGAGAGACAGAGATAAGAGAGAGAGAGAAGAGAGAGAGAGACGAGTAGACACGGAAGGAAATGGAGGTACCCAAAAACTTAAGATAGGCAAAGAAATATGGACACCAATGAGCGTAAATTTGGGCAAAAGAACCACCCAACAGAAGAAAATTGAAAGACAAGTAATGTCGACTTAAACGTAAAACCCTTCCAGAAAGATAATAACTAAGGAGAGGCCATAAAATGGAAAATTTATAGAAGAAGTTTCTCGGTTGAAAACTTTCGATTAGTCATTGGAAAATTTATAAGGCAAATTAAAACCGAACAAAACAAACCTCGAAGAAAATACTTGAACAACAGAAAATTTTTGGCATCGAATCAAAACCTGATGGTGACATGGCCCCAACCCAAATTGTTGTCATTACCTTCGTCAAGGCCCCTTTTTTCAGAATCAATTGCAACAAAATTGAAATGTCTGAACACTCATTTGTGTGTAATTGTGTGGAATTGTGGGGGCATGGAGACCATTTGGCAGTTGGCTGAATACGCATTGAGGTCTTGCGGCTTCTATTTTTGTTTAATATTGTTTTTGTTTTTGTTTTTGTTTCTGTTTCGTGTTGTGGGTCTCTTCGAAATTATAAAATGAACTGCTAATAGGCCTCTTCGTATGCGCATGCGTGCACGATTCGCCATTAATTGTGTAATTGCACGCATAAAATTTCAAAGTCGCTATGTGGTACGCGAGTTGAATACGATCAAAAGTGTGTTTCTTACTATTTCGGTCTCATGCCATTCCTCCTACCCGTGGCCAATTGTTGGTGGAAAATCATGGTTTGGAGCTCTAAAGAGTCTGAACAAATGTTTGTTCTAAAATGACCGAAACAGACGTAAGGCGACAATTTTGTTCTCATTGTTTTTGCATCAATTTACAAAGAAATTAATTCGAAGTAAATTCCGTGCCCTCAGTAACTCCGATCATTGGAGTCCGAGCGTTAAACTCGTTTACTGAATTCGCTCCGAAAACCCATAAAAATCCATCTTTTTTTTCATTTTAAAGGTCAAATGTACATTACTTTTTTTGGGTTGATAAAGCCATTTGTTATTATTGCCTTTTAGTGTTGTTGTTGTTGTTTGTTGTTTTCTTCTTCTTTTGTTGTTGTTGTTGTTGTTGTTATTGTTTTTAGTTTGTTTACCCTCAAAAGTTTGGCTGAAAATCTGGCGTTTTTGGTTTTAATCTCGCTCGACCTTCCTCTGCCTTTCACACTCTTCAATCTCTCGCTCTGTGGCTCCTATTCTCCGCTAATGAAATAGGCATTTTTGTTTTGCACAAAGCATCTGACAAAGTCCAGTATTAATTAACCCTGCTGGAAATTTGATTACCTCAGGTCATGCACTTATAAATTCTATATGTTTTTGTTTTTTTATAAAGCTTGCCACTCGCGCCTCTATAGAGAATTTTTGGCCATAGTGCAGTCGAAGAATAATGGGCAGAAAGTTGGAATTTTAAATGGGATAAAAACTTTTCTTCTTCCAAATTATCCTAATCCCAAGAAAACAGTATGGTACGCCCCAGCGCCAACGAAGTTCTCTAGGCTATGTATGTATATTAAGTATTTTGGTACTTGTGATCGAAGACTTTACACATAGTATGTTTATTCAGTCGAAGCATGCGGAGTGTAAGGTGCTTAAGCCTAAGCATCGCTCTGTCAATGACAATTTTCGTTTGTTCTTTTTTTTTTTCTTTTAATTTTTATATTTGGTGATTTGTTGTTAATGAAGCCATTTAAGTGGCCGCGAAATTACTTTACGTTGTCTCTTTTTTCCAGTGCTTTGGGTCGAGACGTCAACGCCAACGTCAACGGCGACGTCAGACCTCTAAGTCAGATGGTAACGCTCAAAAATTAAAGCCGAAGTCATAGGCGAAGCCGAAACCGGTCGCCCGGGTCGTTTGAGCCCGAGACCTGGCGTGTTTCGGCTCGGCTTGGCTCGGCTCGGTCCGGCCCGGTCCGGTCCGTCTCGCCTCGAACAACAACACTTTGCGCCGTTTATATTTTGGTCATGTTTCATAATGTTTCGCGGTGTTTGTTGTTGCTGTTGCTGTTGTTTTTGTTGCTTTTGTTTGGTTGACCGGCTGAATTTCTTTTTGGATCAACAACGGAAGCCTTGTTGTTTTTGTTTTCCAATTCAGCGCTTGGTTTTTTGGGCCAAAGTCAGTGCTTCAATGGCCAAGCTTGTTGTCTGTGTTTGTTGTTGTCATTTTTTTTTTTTTTTTTTTTTTTTTGGGTTTTTGTGTGTTTTTTTCTTTTAATGTTCGATAATTTTTATTTTTTTTTTATTATGTCAATGCTGTCGATATAAAAGTTTGTTGTTGCATTGCATTCGTTTGACCTTGAAGAATTCGATTCAATTAAATTTATTGTGCCGTGTGTCCTCTACCCTCGTGTAACAAGAAAATAGAATAAACCAATGGATTTTAACAAGTGGGGCTAAAAAAAAAAAACAGGGACGTCAGAAGGCAAGGTAAAAACGATGCTTAGAAGGGCCATGGAGAAAACGAGGGTGAACATTAATTTGCCGGAACGAAAAATGTTACCCTAAGGAGTTCTATATTAGCCATATGTTCCCACCAAGGTTCCAAAAGAGAATTTTTGTTCACTATCGAAATTTCGCTTATATGGAGAGTCAACACCACTGGCCCAACATGATTAGATTAGGTTAAATTTGCACTGGGTCCACTGGGAACCAAGTCTCCACGTCACCGCATCCTACAAGGATTATTGTGATTACCCTTTTCTAATTCCATAGGCGAGTGGCATTTAAAAATGCCGCAATGTCCCGTGGAGATACCCTACCAATCTCCATTCTTAGGTATAAGTAACGAAGTCTGAGTCTCGCGAGACTATCACAGCGGCACATAATGTGCTCCGCTGTCTCCTCTTCCTTGTTACAGAGTCTACAGCTGTCATCTCCGGCTAGGCCAAGATTCGACAGATGTTTGCTTACTCTACAGTGTCGAGTAAGAAAGCCTATGGCAAGTCGAATTCCAGTCCTGTTGAGCAGTAAGAGCTCTTTCGTTCTGGCCATTTGAGAAGTCTGGCCCAACGTGACTTTAAGGTGTATCAAAAAAAAAAGTCTTAAGACAACCTGAAAAAAAAAATGGCTATTTTCGACCGTGAATCAAAATAGCGGTGTAAGTATGCGATAGAAATTGTGGTATATTCCTATCCGCATCTAAATTGTTCTGTTGAAAGGCAAGCTTATCCCATGTACCATGTGGTAGGATGTCTTACTAACTTGAGTATTGTCGTTTTTGTCTAATTGTGGACGTAATTGTATGGTAATTTCCACGCTTTTATACATATATCTATATGTGTGTATACATATTTACCTCTTCAACTTTCTTATGCACCATTTTGGGGAATAGATACCAGCCGCAATATGCACCCAGTACCGATATGACAATGCCCACTGTGCTCACGATTAAGGTCCAATGCAGGAACATCTTTTTCATCGTGATCTCAAAGGTTGATCACAATCGCGGGAATCCGGTTCAAGATATCCGTTAAAAAGCCACACACTGCATTCAATTACTGGCTGGGACGGTACTTCCATTGAAAAGGAAGACCATCCATACAATGGGAATCAGCGGTGCTCCGCTTATGAAGTGAGAATTGAATTGGACTGAGATATTCTCTATTTTGAAATATTATTTTTTTATTTTAAATTTTACTATTAGTATTTTTTTATTATTATTATTATAAATTATTATTATTATTATTATTATTATTAAGTTTGATTTCGTTTCGATGTTTTTCTATTTTTCGTTTGATTATCCGTCCGAAATGTGTGAAGTTACCCTTAATCGGACGACTTTTGAAGCCCTTCTGTATTTCGGCACTGCACTGCACTTGGCTCTTATCTGTTTAAGTAACACACCAAACGGTAATTAAATGAATTGAAGTGGCCCAATCCAGACGATTTAATTTTGTCAATTGACAATTATTCACGATCGTAATTGACTGATATTGCTCTGGCGTGACTTCTGGACGAAAACGGCACTGGTTGGAATGAGCTCGCTTCCATGTAATTAACGCGAAAACATGGTCGCGCCGATATGGATCACTAATGTCACAATGAGCCCGCAATATCGTGCCTTTCGAGCCGGGATGCTTTTCACTGATAGACGGCACGCTCTTCAATTTCCAATTTGCCTAATTCCAACGCTTGCGATGATGGAATGAGGAATGGAAATCAAGGTGGTCGGTCGAGAGAGGTGGGGGGGAGGTGGTCGCATTAACTAATTGAAGTCCCTAATGATCCCTAATGAAATAAATAATAATATCGATCTTTTATGTAAATGATGTTTGAATTGTAATTAATTCACTTCAATGAGGCTATTTTTCACTTCACTCCTACTCCCTCTGATGCCTCTTCACCCACTTCACCTTCTTCTTATTACTATTATTATTATTCTTCTTCTTCGGTTACTTCTTCTTCTCCGAGGTGAATGCGTTCCGAACGCGTGCGAATAGATTTAAGCTTCCATAAACACTACGAACGGATTTTTCAAGCACAGCTCTGCAATGCAATGTAAGACGAAAAATGTTTATTGGTTTTTTTTTTTTTTTCGTCAACATTTTATTTTACTTTACTTCATTTTGAATTTTATTTTGCTACGCTGAGTCCAAGTTTGAAGAGAAACCGAAAAAATGAGCTAGCAAAAAGAAACTGATTATTCATAGTATTATTATCATTTTTTTGTTTTCTTCTCCTCTCTGCTATTTATTTATCTTGCTCTTTGCTTATTTCCATATTTCATCGCTTGTCTTTTTCGGTATGACTGGCCCTTTGTTCGGTGTCTCTTCGCTATTCATTTTCGTTGGATTTGCTGGAGCTCATGTTGCGGCTTTGGCCTGGAAGTGTTGACCATGTGAGTTTACCTTAAAAGAGAAATTTCAATTGGCACTTCCCTAGAATTGAAAATATTGAGTTGAGTTGCTGGAATCGATCGATACGATTTTGTACCCTTGAGTTTTTTTTGTTTGTTTTTTTCTCGCTTAATAAATAAAAGTGTTGCGGTCAGTCAAGCGTGTGGTTGTTCGAGATCGAGTGGTGTTAGGTACGTCCCAGCAGTGTATGGGACCGATCCAAGGTCGGTCCTAAAGAAGTCAGGATCGGTCTCCTTTCTATACATTCAACTCACCTTTGTTAACATAGGGGGCTATCATTGTAAAACAACCGGTCCCTTTTCAAAGCGTGTTGGGTGCGGGAGAGTCCCTAGACCGGTCGCGTTTCGTATAAATTTGGGGTCGGTCCTAAATGGACTCACTAATAGGTCCCGTCTGTTTTTCACCGAAACCATTTCAATACTACAGAGGTTTTACTAGCTTGGGGAGTGGGTGGTGTGCCGCTTTGTCACAACTGTCATTCTATGTATAGTCATGGTCAACGAGGAGGTCTACAGTTCAATTTTCTCGAGAATTCATGTGATGAATTTGCTGCGTGAAAATCAGAAGGCTCCGTAGCGTAATTGTTACCATGTCCAATCATCAATCCGAAGGCTTCGTGTTCGAATCCCAGGGCAGGCGAGAAGAAATGGAAAAATTTTAAAACTCTAAGGATTATTCTCATGGATTCTTATAATTAGGTGGGAAGAGAGAAAGGAAAGTTTCCGTTCTGAGTTCTCGTGAATGCTTCGTGCGCAAATTCCTATAAATTATATTTTTAAGCCTTTTAGGTAACCATAATATTATCTACTTAAAAAAAGAAATTCGGAACTTGCGCGAGAGACATTCGAACTCGGCTACCGCGGGTCCCTAGGCTATACTTACGGTGACCATAAATTGAAATTGAAAAAGCAGAACAAAAATATTTTTTTTTTCTATTCTTCAACTTAGTTTATTTAAATCTTTTACGAGGTTGTCACAGAACGGACCTTTCAATCGGTCCAAGGATAATGACGATCGAATTTGGACATTTTCGCTATTTTCCACTAAAAAAAAACAATACGCAGAACAAGCGCCTAAAAAACAGAACACCTCTGCTAAAAACAGATACGATGGTCACCGTAGCTATACTCTTCACGCTGAGCCATCTAAGCCCTTTATGGGTCACTTTCCATGAACGTACCTATGCCAATGCGCTGCCTCTACACGCTGCATCACGAGTTCAATCGTCCACTGGTGTCCTCTCGCACATACGTTCATACAAAGTGTCAATAGGAGAACTCAATGGCACGGGTACAGTTGCTCATTAGTACTGGTGACGGAGGAGCTAATCAGTCACTAGTGACACTTACCGCGTGATCTAATTATGCACATCAAATCCATGACATCGGAATTCTTCGTATTAGCGAATCGAGGAGGTAATGAACTACATGTGTAGATGATAACGACGGGTTATATTACGAACAATCTTTAATTGGTTCAGAAAAGTTGAAAAACAATATTTTTTGCATTGATGATAATATGTCCACATCTTTTTTTTTTTTTTAATTTTTGACCATTCTTACAACTCCATTAAAATGGAAAACTTTTCATAGATTTTTTTTCGTTTTAGAAAGTAAGCTTCACAATCCAATAACTCTCCATGACGGCTTGGTAACTGCAATTTTAACATCTCAGGCTGCCCTACTAAAATTTTTGCCCCATTCTAAAGAGCGCCGTGACGTGCGTAAGCATGCTTACGTAGTGGTAGGTTTAGTGACGGCCAGCACTTTCTCGAATTTTTCCAGGCGAACCCTACAGTGATATTAGCAAGAAGACACGCTAGTATGTTTGTAGTAGTGTGGGCCGCACCTAATTTATGGTTTGGGTGAAATTCGCCTTTCGCCAGAGTCATGATTGCTTATTTTCTATGTCCGGAATATTACCAATATTCGACGTATAACGACACGCCTGCAAAATCAGTTGATCGGAATACGCACCACCAGGCGAAACCGATGTATGTAACGGACCAGCACGCACCTCCTGTTCAATCCTGAACAGATAAAAAAGAAAATGATTTTTCGATTATAGTTTTTAGGTGAATCAATGATCGGATGTGCCAGTTAAAACGTCACCCCACCTTCTTATAATAATCCTCCGGAACTTTCTTCATCCATACTGTCCCACATTTGAAAGACCTTCGACCTCGCTGTGGTCTTTATTGTATGAGTGAAGAGAAATTATTTTGTAAAAGCAAATTGAAAAAAAAAAAAGAAAATGAAGTAATTAAACGTGTGCCTTTGGTTTGAAGGATCGGACCTATTAAAAAAATTTGAAATTCTTTAAGCTATAATGTTTTAGTTAATTGTGATTTTCTGTAATTGTCATTCTACACCTGTGTGTGTGTGTGTGTGTGTGTGTGTGTGTTGATGTGTGTGTGTGTGTCGGTGTGTATGAGTGCAGGTTTCGCTCTTAATCAACCCCTAGACCGGTCTCAAGCAATTTTGTACCCAACGCAAACAAAAATGAAAAATAAACAAAAACAAAAGGAAAAAGAAAACACAAAACAAAAGAAGTGAAAAGAATTTGAAGTAGAAGCAAAAAAAAAAAAATGGTTTACAATAAAAGCCTAAACAAAAGCATAGGAAAAAGCAATAAAACAAAATTGAAAGTAAAGAAGACAAAAAACCCGTTCAAGGTGTTCGGTGTATCGAAATAAAAAGGTCGCTCGGATGGGTTGCAGACTAAAAAAAAAAAAAAAAAAATACAGAGTGACATGCATTCATGAACTCTCTTGAACTGCTTTCGCGTATTTCTCTTAAACAATGCCGCCTACACGGAGTATATTACAAGGTTCTTCAGTCCGGACTCTCGAATTCTCCCCCAACGTTCGGTTTGGCATTCACTTCAAGAATGAAAACTTTTAATCGTTGTACGGATCGAAACTCGAAGGAGTTCAAATATTCAATACTTCAATCAAATCGAATAGTATACACCGAAATTCGAAATAATCTTTGCGGTGTACGCGGATAATGGAAGCACGAAATGTTTTTGAAGAGCCCCAACGCTAGCCGAGGAAGTTGCATCGGGAAAGCGTTGTTCGCGAATGTGGAACAAGGACGTGAAAGGAGGACTAAAAAACTTTCCTAGACAATTAGAATGCACCGGCCGGCTTAGTTCGAATGGGTGGGTTCCGCCCATTCTTGATAGGCAGGTGAAACAGTTTCGAGCGTCAATTGTGGAAAAGTCGACCAGGCATTTGGGTCATGACTATGGGAAAAATCGCAGTGATACGTTATCCTTTCGCAAACATAAGAACTTACATGACACACATAGACAGACCTGTGCTGGAGATTGACGAGGGAATCGGAGAGAAGGAGATGTTGGCTTTAACAAAAGTACTTTAAAGCACTTTAATTCGAGAGAAATATCGCGTCGAATGTAAAATATGGGAAAATCCCCGATTCAGTTTTTGCAAAATCCCCCAACGAATGAAAGCAAGCGAAAGTTAAATGGAAAATTAATAAATAATATAAAACTTAAATAAATTTGTTACATAGAAATCGGCATTCATGTGAGCTCGTTCCAACATCGGTGCTGAGAGTGTTGAGTATCGAATGAGATTTTGATGCGTGCTCGAATGAAAAAAAGTGACCCCCTTTTTTTTTGTTTTGTTTTGCTACTTCTTTTCTTAGAGTTATTCTATGTGCATTTATTTCCCTTCGCACATTCTTCCCTTTATCTACTATCGACTTCAAATGTTTTGAACTTTGTATGCAGTATGACTTATTTTGATATCAAGCTTCAGTTACAGTGGGACAATTTTAGGTTATTTTTTGACATTCGTAGAAATAAGATGGAATAATTTTTGAACAAATAATATATAAGATAATAACACGGGTCTG
Source organism: Chlorops oryzae (assembly GCA_020466095.1). NCBI lineage: Eukaryota > Metazoa > Arthropoda > Insecta > Diptera > Chloropidae > Chlorops > Chlorops oryzae. The sequence continues at coordinate 156,043,108 of CM035806.1, read as the reverse complement.
CAAAATTACATTTTTTTCGGCTCCTTTTGAGTTTGAGTAGTGGCTCTAGTAGATTTTGGTCTGCTTAATAATTGAAAAATATCAAAAAAATTCCATCACGTAAGGATTTCGAGAAAATCGCGTTTGAAATTTTTACTTATTATGCAAAAAAAAAAAAAAGAAAAGGTTTCAACTCATGCGAATTTTTGAAAGAGCTTACACACGACGTGAGTGAGAGAGTGGGAGGGAGAGGGGGCGGGGATAGTGAGAGAGAGGGAGAGAGAGAGAGAGGGTGGCAGAGAGAGGGAGAGAGAGGGTGAGAAAGGGGGAAAGAGGGAGAGAGAGGGAGAGAGAGGGAGAGAGTGGCAGAGAGAGAGTGGAAAAGAGGGTGAGTATGAGGGGTGGGGAGGGGAAGGGGAAAAGGGGTAAAGGGGAAAATGCGGGAAAAGGGGAAAAGGGGAAAAGGTGGAAAATGGGTGATCACAAACATAAAAAAATGCTAACCAATTTGATAACATATTTACCATTTTTCGAATTAAATCATCTCGATATTGCTCTATGAAATGAAATCGCTAAATCATAAAAATGGGATGGTCGAAAAAATCACATTTTTTCTCGTGAAATCCCACTGTGCGTCGCTGGCATGTATGACGACGTTAGTAGACGTTTTAAAAGAAAGAGCAGACGAATGAACGACCGAGCGTGCGAATGAAAGGACGACCGGGCGACAGACGAGCCATGAAGGGAAAGCATTTCTTCGTGCCAGTGCCTAGGGCAGTCGTAGCAAAAGGATACACTAACTCACTCTCGCACTCGTTTGTTGGTACTCTCGTTTCGTTTGTGTACTCGTATGAACCGATTTCGGCCATTGCACGAAGGCGCGCTTTTGCCAGATTAGCCAGCACGTAAGCCAAACTGAGTAAATGTGAGAGGATAAGAAATTTTGCGAAAAGTAAATTCGATTGAGGCGCAGCTGTTGTTTTTGTTCGTGCTTTGCTCCGGCTTTGTCGATTGCGTCGTACGCTTCGTTTTCGCTGATTTCATTTTAGAGAGACGATGACGTGAAGCTTGGAGCATGGGGCACGGGTCATGGGGCATGGGGCATGGCGCGTGGGGTTTGTGGAGCACGAGAATTGCAGTTATTGCGTCGCACAGGAGAAACCGTGTCACAATTATAGCAATGGCCATTGCACGAAGGAGTTGCGCGTCTGTTGATTATTGACTTTCGTACGGAAAATTCCGAGCGCCGAGCGCCGAACGTTGAGCGTTGAGCATTGAGCATTGAGCGTCACAAGTGCATTTCCCTGTCTTCAGTCAGTTGCGAACCACACGAGCGAAAGAACACGGAGCCGGAAAACGGGCTTAGAACGAGAACGACTGACTGTTGGTGCGTCGAAGGATAATGCATTGCAGCAGCGAAAGCGAAAATCGAAAAATAAAAAACGAATACAAAAACTCAGATATACAACAAAAACAACAATCAAGCGAAATCAAGAAAAAAAACATAAACATAAACAAAACAAAAACAAATCATAAACAGAAGCAAATCCAAATTCATTTGTAGAACAATCACAAGAGCATAAAGAAAAAACAAATATATGTACATATAATAATAACAAAAGAAGATCAGAAATAAGAACGGGGAAAAAACATTTCAACGAAACTGAAATTCAATTCAATTGAATAAAAAACAAATAACGAATTAAAAGAAAAAAATAATATCACAACAAGAACAACAAACAAAACGGAAAGTGACAAACGAAAAAAAAAAGGACACCATTTGAACTGTCAATATGTCAACGTTGCCATTTCTATTGAGCGTGGCCGATGAGCTCGACAACATTAACTCGCAATCGTATATGGATGATTTCGGTTTGGGCTTCCATCCGCATCGGCAGTACTATCGTACGCCCACCATTCAGCTGTCATTGCCAGCGAGCACCGATTGGATGCAGCAGGAGCGTCAGCATCGTTTCCGCAGCTACAAATTCTACGATGAGACCCAAAATAATCGCCAGTGTACGAGCGAAGACATCGACGAGGATGTCGACAATGCAATAAAAGAGGATAAGGCATCTGGGAATGCGTACTCAGCTGAATTGATGGAGCGCTTTACAAGCGGACCGAGCACATCGGTCGCATCGCGACAAAAGTATGCAATATCCGCATTAAATTCGAATGTCACAACTGCCCACTCGGGAAGCCGACCAAGCTCGATTAGCCTTACCAAGACGAAATGCAACATCGCTGCTAGCAGCACCAGCAACACGAACGCCATAATTGCCACCACCAACAACAGCACCGCCGCCAGCAGCAGCCGCACTGCCAGACGAATTGACGCGCATCATTACGATGTCAATGCCGACGATAACGATGGCGGCGTTGACGATGACGATGACAATATCGATAATTCCGTGCGAATGTATAATTTATCGAAGAAATGCTGTAAGAATTACCATCGTCATGCCATCGAGACGAATCCAAAAAATGCTGCCAGCAGCAGCTGCCATCAAGCGGGACAAAACAGCAGTGCCAGTAGCAGCAGTGCTGGTGGTGGCGGTGGCGGTGGCAGTGGCGGTGGGCCGGCGGCTACAGATTGCACAGTAAATGCATGGAGGGTAATAATTCTTCATCAGACGAGAGTCTGCAGAAAGTTTCATCCTCCATTGAGTTTCTTACGTGCTTTCTGCTAAAGAGATCGCGCGCATCGTCATCGTCGCGCACTGCCACAGGCAGCGGTACTGCAGGTAACAGCAACAAAAAGTCATAGAACGCGGTCACCAAACGCAGCACTAGCTGCTGCTAACTTCAGCGTGCACAGTGTGTAGAGTGCAGAGTGCATGTGATGGGAAGGCGCGAGAGATGCAACCAACGACCGAACGAGGTCAACAAAAGTAATAGTAACATCGACAGACAGCAGCAGCGGTAGCGGCAGCAACAGCAGCATCTTCAAGGATAAAGCCATCCGTTTTGATAACTGGAATGCACATATGAACATACATGTATGTATGCATGCGTGCACGAGCGTGTGTGTGTGTGTGTCTTTCTCTGTGTATGCAGCCATATAAACGAATTGTACTTATTTATGTATACCCGTTTGAGTGCGTTTGCGTGACTCTGTCCCTGTCCCTGTCCCTGCTCAGCAGCGAAAGCGAGAGAGAAACCTTAAAAGTAACTTTCGAGTACCTACTCCAAAAGGACTGCAAGTACTCCCTTCTAATTTGCTTTTGCATGTGATGAACTGTATTTTTTTAACATTATGGTGGCATTGGAAAACCACTACTCGATATTTCGGTACAAAAGGGAATAGTTCTGAGTGTATATTCTTTATCTCAAACAAGGTTAGTTGATTTTTTTATTTTTTTAAAATTAAAATTTTGAAATTTATTTCACGTTATTGATAATATGTGATCATAATAAAATAGATGCTTTTTCTTCAAAAGCCGATTTCCTAAATTTTTCACGAAGCGAACGCTGCTTTGTTTCACATTTAAATTTTTCCCTTCTTCTTTTTTTTTTTTGCCTCTCATCATTCAAAGTAAGCAAAGCAGCAAGCGTTCATCGATGAACGAACTGATTCACCTTCGATCGCAAAGGGATTAATATTTATTAAACTCGCCTTTCATATGTGAATCTGTTTTATTGTGAGTGCTCCGGTGCGGAGTATTTTAAGAGTACTCGCTTTTGGGTTAATTACTCGCATTTGAGTTGCTTGATGCCCCTGTCCCTGTCTTGGCTGTGGCTGTGGCTGTTCGTGATTGTGTTTGTGTTCATTGTTGTCCATGTTCATATACTTGCGTCAGTCTGAAATGCTACGTGGAGTTACAGCAGCGCACCAACACCGACTTTCGCGCGCTTTGGGGAAAAAGTTGTAAAATTACTCAAGCAAAGAAATGTTATCATTTTGTTGCAGGCTATTTGTGTCCTGCAATGTTCATACGTGCATGCATGCAAAATATGTATACATACATACACTCATAGATACACAAAAAGATGCGTCGAAATTCCTTTAAGGGCAACAGTGACATGCACTCATTTTGGTTATTGCGTATTTCCTGTCGTTGTCCTGGTGTTGTGCTTTCGATGTTCTTCGAATCTATCAAGCTCAGTCCCGACTATGAAGGCTCGGAAATACACACAACAAACAAATACACACACACATATATATACATATAATATATATATATACTTATATATATATATATATATATGTAAATATATACATATATATCTGTCGAATGGAAGAGTAGCTTACGTCTACATAAGTGAGAAATGAGTTGATGCCTTTGGAGGTATAAGGAAGTCAGGGCGCTGATGTGCGTTCAATCCATTTTCATAAATCATGACTTTTAACGAAGCTATTTGCATTTAAAGGGTCTGGCGGGTTGCGGCATCATGAAAGGATTTTTTAAGTTTTGTTGTTTTTTCGATAAGGTGCCATCCAAAAACACTGTGGAGAATACTTTTTAGATTTTTATTTTGAACGGTCCTTGAAATATCCTTGAAAATCCTTTTTTTAATAAGCCTTTTTTCAAAATTTTATATCTCAAAAACTAATTAAGATAAGAAGGTGAAACAAACGTTGGCCGATTGCTAATATAACAGGAAATCAAAAAAAAAATTTTTTTTTTACACTGAGAAAAGTTTTTCCACAAAACTAAAAATATTATTTTGATATTTTTTTTCAGTGTATTCCCAGTTGGACGCCACTCTACAAATTTAAAAAAAAAAATACCTCTAAGTATTTGCTTTCATTTAAAAAAAGTTTCATTCAAATTAAATGGCGCAACAGTGAGATATTCCAAAAAATTACAAGTGCACATAGATGCTCTAGTACTAATATCCAGTACAAATGTACGAAAATGATACAAAACACATTACTCATACGGCATGTTTTTAAAAATTTAATATCTCCAGAAATAATTAAGATACAAGATGAAACAAACGGTGAATTATTGTTAATAAAACAAGGTATTTTTGTAAAACATTCAAAAGGTTTTACAAAAACTGAAATACACTGAAAAAATAATTTGAATTTTTGTTTTCTTTTTTGTGAAAAATTTTTCTCAGTGTATAATTTAAAAATACTTTTTCTATATTCCTTGTCTGTGGGAAAATTTTTCTCAGTGTAAAAATTAAAAAAAAAAATTGTTTTTCGATTTCCTGTTATATTAGCAATCGGCCACGTTTGTTTCATCTTCTTATCTTAATTAGTTTTTGAGATATAAAATTTTGAAAAAAGTTATTATTAAAAAAGGATTTTCAAGGATATTTCAAGGACCGTTCAAAATAAAAATCTAAAAAGTAGTCTTCACAGTGTTTTTAGTTGGCACCTATCGAAAAATCAACAAAATTTAAAAATTCCTTTCATGATGCCGCAACCCGCCAGACCCCTTACATTATGTACATATGTATGTGTTTGGAAAAATTTTTACTTTAGACAAAATCTTGTGTGCACTTAATTTTGATCCATTTTTCTATTTACCAGTTCTGAGCGGCTTTGAGGGAAAATTGAAGGCCGTGCGTTAATTTAGGTATTGGATTAGTGTTAAGCTAGCCATTCTAAAGACTTCGCAGTTTTGCTAAGTGGTGGCGGGTGCTGGGTAATGGACATGCACCACTTAATATCTCGAAATAGAAAAATGGAGTCGCACCACTTTCAAAGTAAACGGTCGATATTCCGAATTTTCATTTTAAGTACAAGTAAATTGCAAAATTTACATATCGATAAAGCGCCTAAGTAGAAAAGTTTTGAATACCTACATATCTCCAAAAAATAGCTTTCGACTTAAGCTACTTCTCCATATTGCCACAGATACATATATCATATATCTATATATATACATATAAATATATGAATATTTATGTATAAGAAAACGTAGTTTCACTATCTTGTCTGAAATTCTGTCATAAGCTCAGAACTTTTTGAACAATCAACATGAATTCAATGCAAAAACAAACCAAATACTTACATTTAGGATAATACGAAACAAATAACTTTTAATGTTCTCTTATTAACAGAAGAACTCCGCATTTCATGCATGAGTGCATGAGCTTAAAAGAGATTCTAAAGAGACCCCGACAAAAGTTCTTTATTTGTATTGGGGTATCAATATTGTTATTTCTATTTTATCTTTTATTTAATGGTATCTTAAGGACTATAAAATTATGTAAGAAGTTCTCAAAAAGTCTCTTTTGAGAACGTAGTTGAACTCTAAACTCATAATATAATTCTAAAGAAATAGTTTAATTCCTAAACGGAGTTTAGCTAAATCGAATCAATATCAATCAATATCATATGTGCACCGTAATTAAGTACATTCCACTAGATCTCTAGAGAATATCTATTAAAAAAAAAAATATAATAAAAATGTTCACAAAGTTACAAGAACAAACGAAACTGCATAGAGCACTCAAAATTTCTATGGAAATCATCAACTTACATTCAATTAATTAATTAAATAATTAATTATAACTTTACAGCAATGATGAAAGAAAAAAGTTTTTTTTTTTTTTTTAATAAAAGAATTTTAAAATTTTTACTCTAACTACAATAAATGTTGATCACTGTACTCGCTTGAAATGTTATGCGCAATTCGACACATATCTGTAGAGTTACAAATCTGAATCGAATTTCGATGTTAAGGATAAAAATTAAGTTCTTAAAGGAGTGATTACAAGAAGAAAGCATTCAAGTGCAATATACGTTAGTCAAGTCATCAGAGTTCCTGGTCAGACGTGTCGTTTGATCGCTTTGACGAAGCGCGATAGGCATACAACAATTTAACGTCCATGCTTCCGATGATGAGCGTCCTACACAAAATTAATCGCTTCTGATGGAATTGGTTTGAGCACATTTTCCTTGTAAACAAGAAAAGTATTATTAAAACTTAATAGAACTCTATTTGAATGAACGGAATAAGCATTTCCATTGTTATCAGTGATTACTTACAAACAAAAAAAAAAAAAAAAAAAAAAAAACGAACAACTTTGCTATCCTTGAAGCATCTTAACCATTAGCGTACCACTGGTACTTAAACTATGAACCAACAATTTAAATTGAAAAAAAAATCGTGAAAAAATACGATTTCATTTTGAAAAATCTAAACTCTGAGAAAATTTTCAGTCTGGTAGCATTGCCCAACATCACTTAATCGCCGGTCACACCTATGAAAACATGTTTTGAAACAATTTGTTAGTAGAGAAAGTCGTGAGAAGAAAATAGATGGTTGTTTGTTGAATGATCCGAAACAATGTTTGTGTCTCTTTATTTCTCACGCATTCAAATGGGATCTTTTCGCACCATGTTTCATAAGTGTGACCGGCGAGTTAATGACATTAACGTAACAGGTTGGCTGATAAGTCCCCGGTCTGACACATAGATGGCGTCGCTAGTATTAAATGCATATTATTTTTATATAGTGGCAACCTTCAAATGATTCGTGTCAAAATTTGACGTCTGTAAGTCAATTAGTTTGTGAGATAGAGCGTCTTTTGTGAAACAACTTTTGTTATTGTGAAAAAAAATGGAAAAAAAGGAATTTCGTGTCTTGATAAAATACTGTTTTCTGAAGGGAAAAATACAATGGAAGCAAAAACGTGGCTTGATAATGAGTTTCCGGACTCTGCCCCAGGAAAATCAACAATAATTGATTGGTATGCAAAATTCAAGCGTGGTGAAATGAGCACGGAGGACGGTGAACGCAGTGGACGCCCGAAAGAGGTGGTTACCGACGAAAACATCAAAACAATTCACAAAATGATTTTGAATGACCGTAAAATGAAGTTGATCGAGATAGCAGAGGCCTTAAAGATATCAAAGGAACGTGTTGGTCATATCATTCATCAATATTTGGATATGAAAAAGCTCTGTGCAAAATGGGTGCCGCGCGAGCTCTATTTGACCAAAAACAACAACGTGTTGATGATTCTGAGCGGTGTTTGCAGCTGTTAACTCGCAATACACCCGAGTTTTTGCGTCGATATGTGACAATGGATGAAACATGGCTGTATCACTACACTCCTGAGTCCAATCGACAGTCGGCTGAGTGGACAGCGATCGGTGAACCGTCGCCGAAGCGTGGAAAGACTCAAAAGTCCGCTGGCAAAGTAATGGCCTCTGTTTTTTGGGATGGGCATGGAATAATTTTTATCGATTATCTTGAGAAGGGAAAAAACCATCAACAGTGACTATTATATGTCGTTATTGGAGCGTTTGAAGGTCGAAATCGCGGCAAAACGGCCCCATATGAAGAAGAAAAAAGTGTTGTTCCACCAAGACAACGCACCGTGCCACAAGTCATTGAGAACGATGGCAAAAATTCATGAATTAGGCTTCGAATTGCTTCCCCACCCACCGTATTCTCCAGATCTGGCCCCCAGCGACTTTTTCTTGTTCTCAGACCTCAAAAGAATGCTCGCAGGAAAAAAATTTGGCTGCAATGAAGAGGTGATCGCCGAAACTGAGGCCTATTTTGAGGCAAAACCGAAGGAGTACTACCAAAATGGTATCAAAAAATTGGAAGGTCGTTATAATCGTTGTATCGCTCTTGAAGGGAACTATGTTGAATAATAAAAACGAATTTTGACAAAAAAATTTGTTTTTCTTTGTTAGACCGGGGACTTATCAGCCAACCTGTTATTAACATGATACAAAAAAAAAAAAAAAACAGATAGCGCCACTTCGGGTAACGTTGTTTTGTATCATTCTTTCAGAGAGCGAAAATAACGCAGAAAGAACGGGAAACAGAGCCGTTGTTCTAACGCTGAGAACACAACGGATCAAACGAAACGAAACAAACCGTTTTCGTTTCGTCAGTCAAGAGAAACGCTTTTCTTTCTTAGTCAAAACCGTTTCGTTTTGACTAATCTGGTGTGTTCGCTCTCATAAGACACAATGGAATGTTGTTTTTGAAAACGTTTTGTTTCGGTTTCATTTCGTTTCGTTTCGTTTCGTTTGATCTGGTGTGTTCTCAGCCTTAGTTTCCATTTTATAGCAAATAATAAAAAAAATCCCCCCCAAAAGGTGGGAAAAATCTTGAATTAACATCGAAAAAAAAAAAAAAAATAACATCGCTTATACCTCTGATTCTACTTCCGTCACAGCGCTATTGGTTTTTCTTGCATCATGACGTATTTATGCATTTATACTAATTTTAGTATATATGTACATATGTATGTATTTAACTAACAAACTTACAGACCCAACAAATCGACAAGAATTGATAACATTAGTTTACAGCATTTATCCGGGAACTTCTAAATGCACTTTTCTTACGGACTTTGGTCTTCTGAGGATGAAAAATATATTTGAAAAATTTTTATAAAAGCTTTTGGTATTGATTTTTGAAGAAAACAAAATTTTAAAATGGGGTATTGCAGCTTTTCCGAGCAGAACTCAACAGTGCGCCATTTGATATGATAAAATTCTCTCACAAACTAAAGAAAATGAACCCCTCTAACACTTCTTCCTTTATTGTTTTAGAATCGGTTAAGAAAACGATATTCATTTAAACCTATTAGGCCTTTAAACCTAAAAAAAAAAACATAAAATTTTTAGCAAAAAATTCATTAAATTTGTCATTAACCGGCATTTAAAAAATCGATCGTAATCAAAATACTATTTTTATACCCGACACACTCTGTGTCGAGGGTATATTGCGTTTGTTGGGTTGTGTGTAACACCAGAACCAGTCGAGATAGACCTACAAAATGTATATGAAATGATCAGCGTCACCAGGAGATTCGATTTAGACATGTCCGTCTGTCCGTCTGTCTGTATACAGTTATCTTATCGAAGGAGTTGAGCTATCTTGACAAAATTTGGTATGCGTGCTCACGGGGACATGAGTAAGAACAAGTTCGAGAATGGACCCGATCGGACCATTTTTAGGGGTACCTCCAGTATAGGGTCTGTTACGAAAATCACAAAAACTGCTCTAAAACCTGAGTTTTCCAAGATAA